>JAEIFU010000406.1:0-139744 GCA_018904235.1 Lordiphosa stackelbergi
TTTGTATTCGGTTTTACTGGAGTTTTCAAAAATAAAGTCACAAACTGCTCAAGCAGGTCTTTGTATGTCGCGCTATGTGGCCTTCAACAGTATAAAACCAATGCACTCCTACTTCCCATCCACATACCACCTCCACCCAATTCCCACCAACTTTCGACCAACTTGCCACCCACGTACCACCCACTTTCCACCTACATCCCATCTACATCCCTCCCAAATCCCACCCACATCCCACCCACACACCATACATATCCCGCCCACTTCCCGCCCACTTCCAAAACACTTCCCAACCACTTCCCAGTGGGCGTCCCGGCGGTATTTCCAACATCGGAAAATGAAAACACAAATGAATTCTCATTTTGATCTTACAAACCGAGTTTTAAGTCACTGGAGAATTTTCCCGCATGGTGGCGGATTTTCCGACATTGGAAAATCAAATTTCAAATTATTTCGTATTCTACCCTTACAAACCGAGTTGTAAGCCCATCGGATGAAAAATATTTTATTTAATGACGACTTTTCCGGGAATTTTCCGACCTTTGGGTCAGAATTTTCCCACATCAGAAAATCACATTTAAAACTATTTCGTATTCTGTCCTTACAAACCGAGTTGCAAGCCAATCGGATGAAAAATAGTTTTTTTCATGCAGAATTTTCCGGCCATTTTCCTCGTGGGCAGATTTTCCAAAATCGGGAAAACACGTGTCGAATTATTTTGCATACTTTGCATACAAACCAAGTATCAAGTCAATCGGATGAAAAATAACATTTTCCCATACAAACTTTTCCGAAGCTTTTCCGACTTTTCTGTACGCACTTTCACCACTTACAGAAACTCCTGTCCAAATTTCAGCTTTCTATCTTTTACCGTTTAGGCTGTGCGATGATTGCCAATCAGTCAGTCAGTCAGTCAGTAAGGACACTCTCTTTTATATTTATAGAGATGAATGGTGTGACATGCGATTAAAACTCCGACTGTCTGGGTTGTGTGAAGAATGTTTATGTAGAATGCTCCAAATTTATAGCAATAGGCCTGAGAAGTTTATAGGATGCTGTGAACAGACGATGAACATTAATTTTTCTGTTTGAACTTCCATTTCGCCAATATCACTTTTGAACACAAAAGTGCTGAAAATCAGTGTGACCTAACAATTTAGTTGCCTTTTTAGATATTTTATTTCTTTTGTGGTCCGTTTTATGGGATGTGCAGTTCGCATGATACAAATAGCTGACCAATTTTCGTCTTGTTGTCCATAAAAATGGCCGCATCAAGTTTTGAGATGATGATGTTGGAGTGGTAAATCGCACCAGAGAAGTCAAAGTTTATCGAAGAAGAGAGAAACCAAATGGAAGAAAGGTTAGCCGAACGGTTAGGATACTGATGAAGAGGCCGAGAAACCCCGATCTATTCGAAGACGATGACGGCACTGATCTTGAGTAAGTGTCCCTTTAGCCGAAGATCCGAATGACGATGATGATAATTTAGAAGATTTCTATGAAGTCGCTGCAACTGCCACCGAAGCGCTTGAAGCCGTCGATATAAGCAAAATGAAACGCTCGTCAAGCTCAATTATAAAACACCGATCAAAGGATGCAAAGCTATGGGTCATGGCTCGAGGGGTTATCCGAAACCCCATCTTAATATTTAAATCGATAATAACACCCGAGATCGTCAGTATAATTATGCGCGAAACTAACCGGAAGGCCCAGGAGCTATGCGGTCTGACAGGAATCCTGAGCAGACTTCACGAATGTTGACGAAACCCGTAATGGAAAACAAGCAGAGAACATTGTTCTGAAATTGATCGAAAAATACGCTGGTTCTGGACTAACAGTATATTCCGGTAATTTCTTATCGTCATACGACTTGCCCGCGGTTTTGATGACAAAACGATTGGCATAGGTAGGCACCATGCGCAATTACAAAGCCTGCATACCGAAAAAGAAGTTGGATCCAAGTCGAGATGTATTTAACACTGTACTCGGTTACCACAATAATAATATCACACTATGCTCATAAGTGCCAATAAAGATAAAAGCTGCGGCTCTCATCTCTACCGAGCTTCATTATAGCACCGTCGGCTCATCGAAGTCATTGCATTGTGTGCATTGAATGCTGGTAACTTTCTTACCTACGCTTAATAAAATAGAATATATTTTTACCTTAAATGTAGAAATATGTTCACCTTGTCCTTTAACTAGCATTAGTCACATTTACACACACTATTAGAATATTTGCCTATCTATTTTCATACAAATCCCATATAGGTCTGCGCAGACCATTTAGCGTCAAAAAATCCCTGAACCTCCTAGGGTTAAGCACACTTAATGTCCATATGCAGGGTTTGACCGGAAAGTAATAGGACTGAGTCGATTTTAAAAAATTGAGGAAAGCTAACTTCGGCTCGACCGAAGTTTATATACCCTTGGAGCATGATAAACAGGGTTGCCCATATTCGACGGACCCATGTTTTTTAAAAAAATCAAAGAAAAAAATAAAAATTTGGCGGTTGGCAATCTTAATCATTTAATTTGTTCCAAGTAGATTTGTTTACATCAATTTTTGAATATGATATCTCTCAAATGGCCGCCTCTGGCGTTGATGGCGTATTGTGCCCTTTTTGCAGCATTTTCCATCGATTTCGCCAACATTTCGGCCGGAATAGCGGCTATTTCTTCACGAATGTTGTCCTTGAGCTCTTCTACGGTCCTTGGCTTGTTAACGTAAACCTTTGACTTCAAATATCCCCACAAGAAGAAGTCAGGCGGCGTCAAATCGGGCGAACGCGGTGGCCAGTCCAAATCACCACTTTTCGACATCAAACGGCCCGGAAACAATTTCTTCAGAAAATCGATTGTTATGCGACTTGTGTGCGGTGGAGCGCCGTCTTGTTGAAACCAGAACTGCCTCATACGCTTTCGACGAATAATTGGCATCACAAAATTGGTCATCATGTCGCGATAACGCTCCTGGTTGATGGTAACAGCATGGCCATTTTCATTTTGGAAGAAAAACGGCCCAATGACCGTTTTCGCACTAACGCCCACCAAACTGTGACTTTTTCGTCATGAAGAGGCACTTCTTGAATCTCCTCAGGATTTTCAGTGGCGTAAATACGGCAATTTTGCTTATTTACGGTCCCATTCAATGAGAAATGGGCTTCATCGGATAATTTTTTAAAAGCACGTTGAGTTTTCACAATTGACTTGTTCTGTTGAATGTAAATTTCAACTATTTCAGAGCGCTCGCGTGGCGTATATTGTTCCATGGTAAAAATCTGCTTGGACTGACGCTTCAAACGCGGTATGTCATTAAGCGATCTGACATCTCTGTCAAAAGTTATGGCGTTGCCAGATGGGTCCGTCGAATATGGACAACCCTGTATGTAAGCTGTCAGTTTTTATATGGCTAACGATATGTTCATCCGATTTTGATCAAATTCTGCAAAATTGTGTTGAAACAGATAACATTCATATCTGGAAAGTATAAACACGCTACCATTAAAAACAAACAAGTTTTATTTACTAGAACTAATTTTTGGACAGATCGTTCCTATGACAGCTATATGGTACAGTCATCCGATTAAGACTAAACTGGACAGAATTGTGTGGTAGCATATAATATTGATCAGTAACGAGTTTGGGAGCGATAGCATTGAAAACAAACAAGTTTTTCTTACCAAGACTTTTTTTCAGACCTATCTTTTGTATGGCAGCTATACTACACAGTTGTCCGATATTGATAAATCTCGTTGAAATTATGCAAAAGCGTAGGAAACTTTTAAATACGAGGGTTGGGAGCGATCGCATTGAAAACCAAAAAGATTTTGTCGTTTATCTTCTCAGTAGCGGATCCAGGGGGCTATAGGGGCTAAAGCCCAATAGAACAAACCAGTTTTTCTCACTAAAACCCATTTTCCGAACGAAAATTTGTATGGCAGCTACAAGAAGTAGTCATCCGATCCGGTCGGTTCCGACATATTAGCAGCATGCAGTAAAAAGAAGACTCTGTGCAAAGTTTCAGCTCGATAGCTCCAAAACTGAGGGACTAGTTCGCGTAGGAACAGACAGACGGACAGACGGACGGACGGACGGACAAAGCTTAATCGACTCAGCTCGTCATGCTAATCCAGAATATATATACTTAATGTGGTCGGAGATGATTCCTTCTATGCGTTACAAACTTCTGGGCACAATTATAATACACTTTTCAAGTGTATAAAAATCAAAATAGTTGCAGACGAAATGTCACTTTAGTCGAAAATTCCACGTTTATATGGTCGTCAAAAAACGCAATAGCTAACCCCTCATGTTAAATATTTATATGCAAAATACTATACAAAGAAAAGTATTAGTAAATATTTAGTATACGACCGTTCTCAACAACAATTTTGGAAAAATGACCGCGAATTATAAAGAATTATTATACAACAAAGTCGATGCAGTCGTCCATGGGTTCCTTTTTAATGAAGTTTTTAAATTTGCAGATTTTGTACTAAAAATTTGTGAATTCAAAAAATAAGAAAAAATTACAACTAAACCACAAAGCTTAATTGCAATAGCATTTCAAAATTCAAATTAATGTACAAATATGGTTAAGTGACGATGTATGAAATTTTAATTTTAAAAAAATAAAATTTTAAAATATAACGTACACATCCTGCTAAGTTTTTCAATGTTTATTGTTTGAGCAGTTTGTGGATACTCACTTATAAATTCTTTTCCACTCGCGATTTAAAAAAAAATTGCCTGCGGCGCTTTTTTTTTTCTCATTTTACTTCCAAACTAGGGATTAAAATCGGAATGAATTTCGGTTTCGCTCAAGGCATATATATTGGCCGAAACCTTTTTATATTCTGTACCAAAGGTACACAGAGTAATTAAGTTTGTATGTAACAGGGAGAAGGAATCATTTCCGACCCTGTAAAATGTATACATTCTAGATTAGCATTAACAGCCGAGTCGATTAAAATACAAATCAAATGCGAATACGATACAAATTAGCATTATGTATCGATTTGCCGAAGAAATGATAGAGACCGGATGAGCGGTTCTCAAGTAATGAGCAAAATAAACTAGTGAACCAGTAAAAATGTTATGTAAACAGTCTGTGTTTACGGAAACCGCTTGTGAAATCTGGATTTGAATAATTATTCGAAATATTGCTCTTTTTTGGGGTCGTAATGTGGCAATTCGCCCTTCTCATTTCGACAGAGCCTTTCTATGTTTTGTGTGTGGGAGTGAGTTTGTGAAATAAAATCTCAACTTTTGTTAATTCTTGTTGAGTTTTTACCACAAAAGACAGATATCGAATATAATTTCATAAATCAAGCTTTTTTACTATCACTCAGCCTGCTTCATCGTTTTAAGCATTTTTTAGGCGGTAAAAGGCAGTTGTACTCAATCTAAGATTTTTTATATTTCGATTTCGCTTTATGATAAAAATGGAGACGCAGTTAATTTACATACTATGTGTTTCATTTTATTTTCCACAAAAATTTTTTTGAAAATTATGCAGGCAAATAAGGGCGAAATTCAATATTTTGGCTGAATTATTAAATCATTTCAAATCAAAAAGTTATCAAAGTCACTTAGACCACATACAGCAATTTGTATTTTGCAACTGGTCTGCTTTATGAACCTGTAAATGATAATGCAGTTAAACTCTAGAGGAGGTAAGACAAAAATTGTTCAAAAAAAGTGACCAAAAAATTAAAAAACAAGTTCTTTGTCGCATATCGACTTTTTTGTATCAGATGATCCGGTGACGCACTATGATGTTCACCGCACAAAATCTTTTTTTTATAATATCCTAGGACTAAGATCTACCTTATCTGAAAAGCACAATAAGATCCGAACAATCTTGAATGATCTTGAGTGCCCTTAGCCCCCTCCTTAGCCAATTCCTAGATCCGCCACTGGTTTCTATGATTATTATATTATTCATTCCGCCCGTTTCCCCAAATTTTTTTTGTTTTTGTTTTTAAAATTTTTTTTTTTTTTTGTTTTATTTAGCTATAAAACTGACGGTGGAGATTGCATAGAAGCAGAAATTTTTTTGGACAGCAAAAAAAAGAAAAACGTAATAATCAAAGGATTAAAGTCAGAAAGAGACGGAAGAAATGCTGTGAAATCCCTGATTGAAGAAAGACTAATGCTGAAAGAAGTCCGTGTCAAGGGAGTAAGGAAAATTCATGATCGAGACGGCAAAATGGGTGTGATTACAGAATTCGAATCACAAAAAGAGCAGATAGGGTTTTGAAAAAAGGTCCAAAGTTGAGGGGCTCCTCGGTTTATTTGGAAAAGGATTTGACCACCGAAAAGCAAAAAACAAAGCGGTGCTCCTTGAACTGGAAAAATCGCTATTGTCTTTTGATAAAAGCCGGAAAGTAAATGTGCTGAACGATAGTCTGAACGTCGACGGATATTGGATGTCGTACAACAACGCAAGGGGAAACCAGCGGAAATAAAACTAAAAGAATTGTTTGGC
Source organism: Lordiphosa stackelbergi (assembly GCA_018904235.1). Classification (NCBI taxonomy): domain Eukaryota; kingdom Metazoa; phylum Arthropoda; class Insecta; order Diptera; family Drosophilidae; genus Lordiphosa; species Lordiphosa stackelbergi. Next base: position 6,491 of record JAEIFU010000406.1, read on the forward strand.
AACCCACTGAATTTGGCCACCCTAACCTACGAGCAATTAGAGTTCAAAATTCAATCAAAAAACTAGGTAAACAGAAAAATAATTGTAATAAATTGTTCTAAGTTCATCTCCAATTATTCTAGAATAAGAAGTTTAGCCGTCAATAATAATTCGTATACAAATGCCAATGCCTGTAATGATATAAAAACACAACAGATCAGAATAATCTCCTATAATGTAGCAGGACTTGCAAAGAAGTACTTTTCACCGAGTTCTTCAGATACGTAGCTTCATTCGAAATTTTTGCTCTCTCAGAGACGTTTCTTGAAACGGAATTAGTGAATATTGAAATGATGTTCAAAAACTATGCCCTAAAATGGATACCTGCCGTTCGGGTCAGCAGTAGAGGAAGAGCAAGTGGTGGAATGCTGTACGGTATAAAGAAGACTCTTTGAGACAGCAGAGTGGCGTGTTTTCTGAAAATAGATAACAACACCTTAATAAAAATTAATGGACTGGATACTGACACGTTGTACATACTGCCGATATATATCAACTGCAACCATTGGAACAGAGACATAGAAAACCTATACAACCCGTTGAATCAGCTACAAGCCGAAGATAACCTTATGATAATAGGCGATTGCAATGCGAGAATTGGGGGCTCGTGCAGACGCGACTGGTAGAAAGAAGAGAAGCCAAAGACAAAGTCGTAGATTCAAATGTTCGTCGTCTGTGCGAACTAATAGAAATGTTTGGATTTACTGTTGTGAATGGTAGGACAGCCAGCGATGCTTAGATACACCAAACAGAATGCTACATTTGGAAACGGGATTCTCACCCCTCCACATATTTACCGCGGACATGCACATTTCCTATATGCAGAAGGTTTTTCGTATGCCCAAAAATAGACTGCCAAAAATATTGGCTCGGTTTCTGTTAAGTGGACTTCTATCAGCCAAACATTGCGAAAATCTCAACCTAGAAGAAAGCTCAGAGCGTGGATCATGATCATGGGCCACAGAAATTCTGAAAAAGATGGAAGCTTCATAAAGATCATCTTTTATGATCGAATCAGATGGCAGCTCTCAAAGGCTCATCTACAGAGATTTGAACTACGACCTAGGAGAACGGAATTATTTCAACGACGTGCTTTCAGTGGAGCAAATTCGCACAATTTTTATGGCCAGAGGAGAAAGGCTCCAACTCAGCTTTGTCCCAAACATAGTAAGCACTAACACAGCCTGTGCCCTTTGCAATTGGAGCGAGCAGGAAAACACTATCCATTTTATTGGAAGCTGCCCAATCTTGAGAGAATACAGAATTTTACATTTTGGTAAAGCAAGACTACATCCGCACGAAGTTCACCAGCTGCTAAATGGATCAAATTGGTTGATCCTATATAATTTTATAAGTCAGGCAACTAAATACCGGCAACAAATATTAGAAGGGGACTTTTAAAACAAAGTAACACTGCCAACCGAATCTCGCGCTATGCAGTTGAACGATCTAGTATCTGGGGAAGACCCGGGAAGCCAGGTGTATTAGGCTGAATAGCGAAGAATTTGGAAGGCAGTGATCGACTGACGGTTCTTACCATGTCGATTTTTTTGATCAAACTTCTTGTTTAGATATAAATTTAGAATCTAAGCTATCATCTATGTACTGTCTATTTCATAAATTTAAATAAAGAAGCACACATCTACTACAGGGTTGCCCATATTCGACGGACCCATGTTTTTTTTTAAAAATCAAAGAAAAAAATAAAAATTTCGCGGTTGGCAATCTTAATCATTTAATTTGTTCCAAGTAGATTTGTTTACATCAATTTTTGAATATGATATCTCTCAAATGGCCGCCTCTGGCGTTGATGGCGTATTGTGCCCTTTTTGCAGCATTTTCCATCGATTTCGCCAACATTTCGGCCGGAATAGCGGCTATTTCTTCACGAATGTTGTCCTTGAGCTCTTCTACGGTCCTTGGCTTGTTAACGTAAACCTTTGACTTCAAATATCCCCACAAGAAGAAGTCAGGCGGCGTCAAATCGGGCGAACGCGGTGGCCAGTCCAAATCACCACTTTTCGACATCAAACGGCCCGGAAACAATTTCTTCAGAAAATCGATTGTTATGCGACTTGTGTGCGGTGGAGCGCCGTCTTGTTGAAACCAGAACTGCCTCATACGCTTTCGACGAATAATTGGCATCACAAAATTGGTCATCATGTCGCGATAACGCTCCTGGTTGATGGTAACAGCATGGCCATTTTCATTTTGGAAGAAAAACGGCCCAATGACCGTTTTCGCACTAACGCCGCACCAAACTGTGACTTTTTCGTCATGAAGAGGCACTTCTTGAATCTCCTGAGGATTTTTAGTGGCGTAAATACGGCAATTTTGCTTATTTACGGTCCCATTTCACACATTCCGGTCACATTTTTTAATTTTTTAAAAGCACGTTGAGTTTTCACAATTGACTTGTTCTGTTGAATGTAAATTTCAACTATTTCAGAGCGCTCGCGTGGCGTGTATTGTTCCATGGTAAAAATCTGCTTGGACTGACGCTTCAAACGCGGTATGTCATTAAGCGATCTGACATCTCTGTCAAAAGTTATGGCGTTGCCAGATGGGTCCGTCGAATATGGGCAACCCTGTACTACTAGAAACAGACGGACAGACGGACATGGCTATATCAACTCAGCTCGTCATGCTGATGAAGAATATATATACTTTATGTGGTCGGAGATGCTTCCTTCTGTGCGTTACAAACATCCGGACAATTTCAATAAACCCCTCCAAGGGTATAAAAATTGATTGAGCCAATCGTTACAATTCTTTAAAAACTTTTAAAACAGGCTCCTCTGCGTGAATGCTGCGCAGCCAGCGCAATTTCCAAGCATTGAAGGCGTAGCCGAAGGTGCAGTGCATCTCCTCTGTCGTCTCAAAATCCTTTTGAGCCAAATCCATTTTGGCCAAAAGTCCGAAATTTTTGTTTGGGAAACTGGATGAAACGAAGATACGCAATGATTTTGAATACATGTAGCTATTTTATGGCAAAATTTTGAACCTTTTACAAAATAGTTTTTGAATGGCAACCGTTCAAAGTTGGTTTTTCCTAAAATGTCTGAAAAAAAAATAATTTTAGTCAAAGTTAAAAAAAGCAACAGCTGCCCCAATTTGATTTCTTATTTTCGACTTTGCACTAGATTGCCATAGAAAATTATCAAGAAGTTTCTATTCGAAAGCGTTTACATAAAAAATGGAAAAAATCTAAAATTTTGTGGCTTTTTTTACATTTGGCAACTTTGTGTTAAGAGTACCCAGAAGTACCCCTCTTTATTAGCTTGCAATATTGCTCATTATTTTCTTTGAATAGGTATGCGCTTTTGCGCGGTTTTGCTTTAAATTTTTATAATATCGCATTTGAAATTATATTCCCGTTTGATATCAACCAAGTTCTATTATACAGTCAGCCTAGAAGTATGCTTTTTTCTAAACTTCGGAATATAACACTTGCACTCAGAGGTAAACTATTTTTATAAAGAGCCAATTTGAATGTGTTAAAATATGTCCCATACTCTTAGAAGCACTGAAGATAAATTGTATTATGTTCAAAAAATTAGATTTTTAATTTAATTTAATTTAATTTTTATTTTTATTTACTTGTTTTAAGTATTGAATCTAAAGAGAAGGTAAAATAGATGGAAAAATCGGTGAGGGTAGTCAGATTGACTGAAAATCCTCTACAGGGTGGGCAGTCAAGTTCAAAAACTGCTTGGGTCAATATCTCATAAACCACTAGACATATCAAGACATATGTATTTTTTTAGTTATCTGGTACTTATATATACTTCTATGCAGGAATTGGGTCAAATCCAATTACAAGTTTTTTTTCTATAATTAAAAAACGAAAAACTTGAAACATTTTTCGATTTTGATTTGGATTATCAATATCGAATAAATTATTTTTGTTGCTTTTTAAATTATGTGCGTTGAGTTCAATATCTTAAGATCATTTCGTCGAAAATTTCAGCTTCCTAGCTAGGCTGGTGAGAAATGTCAGAGTTTTGACCAAAAAATGACAGTGCGTCGGTGCGACTCTGCATTACCAGTCATTAGTGTAGGGATGAGTCGGTACGTCTCTGGATTACTAGTCGTCAGTGTAGTGATGCATCACCTTACTAACGACTCAAAGTTTTTTATTAGTTCATGTCTTTATTTATGAAAAGAAAAACAATTTCGATGCCACCACGATGACTTGCGTAGCCCAATCGATCCACCATTTTTAAGAACATTTGCAATTGTTTCGGCACGTATGTCAGCAATAGCAACTCGAATCTCGTTTTTAAACTATTTTTAGGAAGGATTTTTCATCAATTGTTTCCGGAAGGAATTTTTTCCCAACCCCCCCCCCAAAGATAATAGTCTAACAGTGACAGATCACAGCTTTTTGGCGGCCAACTCACAACTCCATATTTGCTGATTATTCGATTTTCGAAAATAGGGTGCAGAAGATCTATTGTGGCGTGCGCTGTGTGGCACGTAGCGCAGTTTTGTTGAAACCAAATATCGTCCAAGTCTTTCGCTTCAATTTCCTCGAAGAACCAATCACTTAACATTGCGCGGTAGCGCTCACCATTCACGGTCACGGTGGCTCCTTCTTCATTTTCAATAAATATTGGACCAATGATGTCGGTCTTTGGCGATGCGGCCAAAATACTTCTAAAACAATTTTTAGCTTTTATAAAATACTATACTTCTTTTTTTTTGCTTTGGACCCTCCCTCACATACTTGACGAATAATAAATTTTTTATTATATAACAACAATTACACCATTATAATAGACTTTTATACAATCGTAATAGTAAATACAAATTTAAGACTTGAAATCAAACTGTTTTTTTTTTTTATTTTAGTTTCTGTCCGTTAGGGATCGGCTTTCTGTTCTTCTGTTTGGTATGTCTGTTATAGTCTTTTTTTATGTCTTTCTCGATTGTGCTGCTTCTTCGAGCTCCCAATCGAACTTGTTCATAACTCGATTTTTCTTGGTATTTTTTGATTTCTTTACTTCTTTCCTTTTTTTTATTCTTTTTTCTTTAGAAATATTTTTTTTTTATTAAGAATTACCAATCCCAGATCTGTAAGCCGCATTTCTCAGCCGTCGCATTAAATTAGTCAAACCATTGATTAAATTGTTTTAGATTCCTCTCGTCGCTATCGGAATTGATAAAGTTATGAACAATCGGACGGTTCATTCGCGAGTTATATCTATTGATTTGAGGTAAAATAGCAAAAAAGCGGTTTTTGGGCCATAACTTCAGATTTTGGGGGTGTTAGGAAAAAACCAAGTATGAGGAAATGCTATACTAGACCTGTTCTACAGCGTGTGCTAGGTATTTTTTCGATGTAACATTGTGTTATTGAAGAAATTTTTTTTTAACCGAACCCTTTTCAACTTTTTTTCGCTCCGGTTCAGGTTCAGGTTCGGACGTACAATTTTTTTTCTGCTCCGGTTCAGGTTCGCTTCGGACTTCCCAAAAATCCCGGAGTCTCCGACTCCGGAGCGGTTCAACTCCAAACCGGTTTGCAGCCCTGCAAGCAACAATTATATTTTTCATCTAATACAGCCGGGATGCCAACTGTGAAGTGAGAGGTAAGTGGATGGGAAGTGGTTGTAATTTGGGTGGGAAGTGAATGGGAAGTGGGTGGGATGTGAGTGGTAAGTGATTGGGATGTGGACGGGAAGTGGAATAAGTGGGCATTTCAGTTCATTGGGTGGGAAGAGAGAAGTGGGCGGGAAGCGGGTGAGGAAGTGGGTTAGGATATGGCTGGTATATGAATGGGAAGGGGGTGGGATGGGGTGGTAAGTGGAGGAGTAATGGGAGGAAAACCTAGCAGCAAAGTCGTAACGAGGAAAAAGGCGAAATAGCAAAACGTTTTTTTTTTTAAGCCAATAAGATTGGATTTCTGGGCTCCACGGGGGACACAGATTTAAAAAATATTTTAATCTCGATAAATAAACTTCAAAGTGGTTCTGATATTGGTTCTATACTGGTGAAGGCGCGGGTTCTACACTAGTTGCCTAATGGGAAAAACGGAAACTAATTTTATTTTTAAGCTTAATCTTTTGGATCCAAAACTAGCAAAGGTATTTATAAGGGTCTAGAATTGAGCACAACCGCAACACCGCACAGAGCTAATCAAGCACGCGACCAAATTCAGACACGTCCCAGCACAAAATTGAATCACAATACCACTCAATTAGGCCAATCACTTTGTATTTCAAATATCATTTAATGCACAAACATTATTTGTTCTCTTAAAATTAGATCGTCAAGTTGTTACCGGAACATAAAGTACTTGCCTGGCTCTGCTTGTGAAATCATGCAGACATTTAATTTGTTGACAATATCTGCGGATGAGATTCGTTTTATTCGAACAGAAATGTTGTCAGTTTGTCACTAATAATAAGCAGTTACCACTACGAGATTGCAGTTGCCGTAATGTCACTAATCCTAAATTAAACGATAGTCACTAAGTTAAATAGACAATATCTTTCGGTTTGACATTGATTGCTTTGAAACGCAAGTTTCTAGGAATATCACAAACAAAAAACCACAAAATAAAATATCAAACTGCTGTGGAGTCAGTGCTGCGTCGGAGAATAAATAAATTAACGGTCTTCGGGTGCAATAAGTGCTTAAGTAAAGAAGATAGTCCGAGATTCTTGGTTTATCAGTGTTCAGATCAACTTGACTTGTTGTTGCTGTTGCTGTAGGTGGTTACATAGGCCATCGTTTCCATGGGGCATAAAGCTGGAGCCAGTTTAGGCTCAAACTGTTCCAAAGTCTGCAGGAAGGTCAAGGTGGTGCGTTCACAACGAGCGGGGTGGGGCAACAGATTGCACACATCAAACTGGGGAGAAGAATGTGAATGAATAGTTAAATTCAGGATGCCAGCTTAGGGCTTACCGTCTCCACTTCTGGTTCGTTTGCGCACTGCAGCAGATTCGTGCGATGCAGCACATAACCCACACGCTGCATTTTGGCTGTACTTTGGGTAAGGCGACGCATCACCACCACATCCAAATCCAGATTGGCCGACAAATGTTGGCCTCCAAATTGAGCCTGGGCCCCAGTCCATTCATTCTCCGCATAGATGAACTTGTCCAGTGGGTCTAGCAGCGACTGGGAAGCTTGATAAGCGGCACTGGTCAAATATCCAGCCGGATGTGCCTCTGAGGATCGAGCACAGTCGTTGATCTTTTCCAGCACCAGACGATAGAGATGCAATACGGGTTTGTTGTCTAGCACCGCCTGGCCGAGACCACGTTCATCGTCCTGGGCCAGTCGTCGATCCTGCATGATTTCCAGTTCACCCGAGGCCAACGAGGAGCCGCCCAGCGGCTGACCCGTCAGCAAAGTCAAGCGCAAATTGGCATCTTCAATAAACATGCTCGTTGGCACGGGATAGTAGTTGGCCTGCAGCGGCAGCTTGGCCAAGCGGCGACGCTTGATCTGCTGCAGACCATTGAGATCTGTGTAGAAAATGTCGCCGCTATCGATGTGCGTTTGCAGACGCATTACAATCTCCGTGTTGTCCAGCTCGCCAATGTCCACCAGATTGCGTATTTCAGGAGCACCGCCCTGCAAAATGGTCTGATGCACCACCTGGGGTAAGCCCACGCTGACGGAGGACTCCAGCGGACCCTCGCTAACCAGCACCACAGGCGACGAGGTGCCCACAAAAGGTGTGGCTGGCCCATTGGGCAGAAACAGATAGGCACCCGAACGATCGCCGTGCTGACGTGTGCCGTATTTAAGGAACTTGAGATGCACCGGCACATGCGGACTATCCGGCGTTAACTGCATAGACTTGAGCAGACCCTGCTCGGAGAAGGCCAACGAGGGACCTTGGCCCACACGCAAAGAGATCTCTCGATGATCGGCGAATTTCACATCCTCCGGATATAGACCCAGGCGTATGGTGACGGGATTGGTGCGCAGCAAGAGATTCGAGGCATAGGAGGTGTGGCTAATTATGGACAAAAAGTGTAATGTTTGTGCTTACATCAAGGCGAAATGACAGACTTACTCTGGCTTGGACTCGGCCAGGGTCAAGACATAGGCAGTCAGTCCCAAAGGCGGCACGCGGGCCTTGAATATAAGTCGATATTTGGTGGTGGAGCCCTGGGGATGTATGGTCTTCGTCAGGGTATCATGATGCCAGCTCCACACTGGCGACACCTGAGCCTCAATGGGATTGCCACTCAGATCGCTGACCCCCACAAATGGACTTGAAATATAAAAGTCCACCAGCTGCTCGCGCCAACGTGGCAGAGTGTTGTGCATCACCACATGTTTGGTGGGCAACTCCTCGCCCAGTATAATCGTGGTACGACTGTCCTCCATGCCTGAGCCCGGCCAGCGTGAATCGTCCAGCGTGAAGTACGCAAAGTTAAAGTCCGGACTGTAGATGGAGGGCTTGGTGAGCAAACGATATACAGACTGCTGCATGACAAACTGGCAAGCCTTCAAGGCCTCAACCATGCGCTTCTCATAATCCTTTACCACATGCGTTTTGGCCGTGCCCGTGATGCCATCATGATGCTGGAACAGAGACAATTCACGGCGAGCCAACTCGAGTTTGTGCTGAAAGCCAGCGGCCAAGTCCCAACTGCTCCAGGCATTTAACATTTCGGCTGATCTCACATAGTGCATCAACACACGATCCATGCGCTTGTGATAGGGCCGGGATGTGTAGTAGCCACTCCAGTAGTTGTCCGCTCGATCGGCATAGGTGAAAAAGTCTCCGCTAAGCGATGGAAAAGTGTGACCGCTGCTTTCCACATGCACCGCATCGAAATACTCCTGGAGAGTGCCAAACTGCGCCTGAACATGGAAATCCGGCTGGCTATTGATGTGCTCGAACAGCTTTTCATAGTTCACACGCTGCACATCCCATTCGGTGCTTTGCTTGTAGCGGAAATCATCACCCAAGGGTACCAGCAGCACATTGGTGCGATACAGTTCGGCCTTCTTCTTCCACTGATCCACCAGCAACTCAGAACGGGCAGCCACATTGTTCTCATCAATGGCACGGGGTGGCACACGCCAGGGACAGCTCAAGCCGAAAGGTCCCATGCGCTTGAAATCGAATTGGCAGCACACCTTAGGATCTGGTCCACAGGTGTGGGGTATGTCATACGAATAGAAGGGCATCATGTGCGTAAACAGGGAGGTGTGTCCACTGGTGTCCCACAGCTGACGCCAATAGAATTCCAAGTGCTGCTGCTGGGCCAGTTGCTTTTTCACCGAGTAGTGTGTACGCTGGATGAGCAGATTCCTGAAGCCACTCTTCTGCAATATGTACGGCAAGCTGGGACTATGCCCAAAGGGATCAATGGCCCACGATGAGATGGGTGTGACATTCAAGTGCTGTTTCAGCCACGTTTGACCCTCGGTCAGTTGCAGCAACACATTGCGCCAATGCGAGTTGGCCTCATCCGGCATGACCCAGCCACCGGTGACAAACTCCAACTGATGGTTCTTGACGAGCCTGCAATTAAGATCTTGTTTAGGGCTAGAAACATTTCAGTAGTCCACTGCTTACGCTCGCATCTGCAGCTTCTTGTTCTCTCCCAGATCCTCGTAGAAGCGTGCAAAATATGAAATTTCAGCCCAAATGAAACGCATGTCGGGATTCTCGTGCAAATGGCGCAAAGCATTGGACAGTATATGCTTGGTGTCGTGCTGATAGTAGTCCTCGAATGTCTGTATCCAGCCTGGATCATTGTGCGAGTGCGGCACCACATAGACTTTTAGCTGATGACGGCTATTGTACTTCAACGGATCGTACTTAATATTCCAGCCCTGTTTCCAAACGCCGCCATCGATATCCTTAAAGGACATTTGGTCATACAGCTCCAGCATTTGTACATCCACCTCGGGCACTTGCTGAACCACATCCTGGCACTCGCCTGACGACTGCTGCAAACTAGGCTGGCCCTGTCCCGACGAGGATGCCAAGCGTGCCTTCAAATTGCGCATCTCCTCGCCATGCTCCTGCAGGCCATTCTCCAGTTCCTGCAACTTACTCTCCAGTGCCACATAGTTGGGCTGCCAAATGAAAGTACATAGATTAAAATGATTAGCCCGATGAAGGTTTTTCTGCAAACTACCTTTTTTTGGTTTGCCGCTGGTGCCGCAAAGTTGAGAACCACATAAAGACTCAGAAAGACCAGTAGACAGACCGTGCAAATTACCAGCGCAAATCGACGACGTATGCGCAACATATTTGTTTTAGTTCAGCATTGAGACGTGTGGGCAAGCTGTTTAATTAGTGTTTTTCCAAAACACTTGCGTGGTTTTTTCGCGTAAACAAATTGTTTGGAGTGGAGTGTGACCACAGGCGGCAAACGACAAAATGCTGTTTACTGAAATCAGCAAGCCCTGTGAACTGGATCTGAATCGAACCAGTATGTAGACTGAAAATGTATATCTACATAAAGCTAAGGTCCCACAGGCAAATAATTTGCCCAAATTTTGATGAAAAATTAACTAAATAGGCCAACTTAGGAGACTTTTCGGTTATTTTTGATCAAATTGCTTACGTATGCAACCATAGTTTTAGTTTTAAGTTGTACAAAATTTTTAATCATGGCTATTTAGAGAAATTTTTATGAAAATTTGGGCAAATTATTTGCCTGTGGGACCATAGCTTAACACTTCATTGCTTTGTGTTTTTACAGTCAATTGGACTACCTTTACAGTTTTTGATTAGAAAAAAAATAATTTATTCTTATTTGTCTTCACCACACTATAGGCCTGCAATCCCATTTTTGGCCAAAACTTTGGCATTTGCATCAGGGTATCGAGCTGATCATCAGTCAGCTGTTAAGCACAGTTAAATAAAAAAACACAAGTTTACAAAAAAAGAAGAAGAAGAAAGGTTAGCAATCATGTATTTTTGGCCGCTGAACTTAAATAAATTGTCAGTTTTCTCCAAGCACGTCAGGCTTACGAAATATTCGCATAAACGTGTCTTTAGCGAGGTTTCTTTACATTTGTTGGTCCTTTGGCTACATTAAGTCTCCTATTCCAACCAAATTTGCTTTAATGTGAGCTGCATTGAATAACGTTACAGAAAAACGAAGCACAAAGTTTTGATTTTGCTGATAAGGCAAAAATTTTATGATTTAAAAATTTAAAATGTGATTCTTTTTTGATAAATTCGATTTTTTTCCAAGTTTACATAGTTCTAAAAACTTTCTGCTGATATTAAAAATCTTAGAAAAAAATAGTTGGTGGCCCCTTGTTTCTTCTTATTTTACATTTTTTCCGTTTTTCAATATTATCTCGCTTTTAGTATTACTAAGTAACTATTACGTACCGGTACGTACCGGAATACCAAAACAAAAATCCGGGTGCCGTATCGAAACCGAAATTAAATGAAATCCGAAATAGAACCTTTAACCGAAACATTCATTTCAGGACGTACCGGTACCGGAACCGGAACCGGAACCGAAATTCGTTTCGGTAATATGCCCTGGCCGCAAGTGCTGTTTTTTGTGTGTTGATCTCGTTTCGTCTTTTGATATGTGACCTGTGGCCAGATAGTCTCGTCTTAAGTTTTGATTTTGTCGTTCCAACATATATTTTGTCACATATGTTGGTCCCGTCTCCAGCGCATGGTATATGATATATTAGATTATTCTTGTCCATCTTTGCAACATTACTCTTCATATTGCTAAACAGAGCAGCCATGGTGAATATTGGCTTGTGGGCTATTGCGATTTGATCCCTGTCGTATAGGTCAACTTTGGCTAGTCTTTCCGAGTACTGGGGAATATATGTCACTGATTTATATGTTTTGGTCTCTTCAGCTCGTGTTGTTGTGGATTCTTTCCCCCGATACCTTTGTGGTTTAATGATCTGTGGGGAAATCATTCTTGGTCGTTTTTTTAATTTTGACTAAATTCTCAGTGTGGAAAATTTTATCGCTGGTATCTAGTATTCGCTTAGCAAGATTTCTTGCTGTGTTGATTACCTGTTTTTTGATGTTAAGAATGGTAATTTAAAATCCGTCCTGATGCTGTAGGTTTTTGATACCAGTTAACTTTTAGCGTGTTGTCAATTCTGTGCACTGCTGCGTCTAAAAATGGTAGTTTGTTGTCAGCTTCTAATTCTATTGTAAATTGTACCTGTAGAGTTGTTTGGATGTCCTCTTCTCTGACTATCGCAATTTCTATAAAAATTAAAAAAACTAGTAATGCAGTTTAAAAGATGGTTCCATTTTTGTCTCGCCCAAAAAGCGATACAGTCGTTCCTCTGGAAAAACAACCAATGCACTCTTCAAACTGTACTACAAAACACAAATAGAGCTGCGCCATGGGTCTATTGTAATATTATCGGATGATTTGCAGCATAATACAATTGCATTTTATTGTTTTTAAAACAAAGTTTTGCGAAGACTTTCGAACTCCCGGCGAGTGGCTCTTTTTTGAAACGTAGCATGAAAAGAGCGCTTGTGACGGCATTGGTGGAACATTTAAAAGACATGCAGCACGGTCTAGTCTTCGAGCCGTAACATATGTCATTCATAGAATATTTGTTCGGGTATCGCGTTTTAGTCAAATCTCATACATATATACATGTACTTAAAGTCAACAATCCTCAACAGCCCAGTCCAATGTTGCGAGTCGACGATGTTTGGTTTGGCAAAATATGTCTCTTTTTTTTTATTTTTTTTTTTTTTTATTTTTAATTTTTTTTTTTTTTTTTTATATTTTTGAATTTCACCTCTTTTTTCTTTATTTTTTCTTTCAATTTTTTTTTTCTTCTCTTTATTCACTTTTTTTTTCCAACTATTTCGTCAGCTGAACTTATGAAATCTTTCTGAACGTTTTCCAGCGCTAATCCGTTGAGTCTGTCCTCAGACCTATTGACACATATATTTCACAGTTTTGTAGATAGAGGGTTTGTACATTCTAAAGATAATTAGAAATTATGTTTCGGTTTGCCGAATAAATGATAAAGATCGGATGAGCAGTTCTCAAGTTATGAACAAAAAACCAAAACCTCCCCTTGGTTAAGATAGCTTTAAAACTGATGGATAAGATAGCATAGAAACAGAAGTACGAACAGACGGACATGGCTATACCAACTCAATTCGCCATGCTGATCAAGAATATATATGGGTGATTCCATGAAAAATCGCCCAATCGAGTTTTTTTCTGCTCGAAAATTCGATTTAAAAATTTAGCTACTTAAAAAATTTAATTATTTTCAAATTCATATTCAGTAACAATATCAAAATCACGATTTTCGAAATATAAAACTATACAAGGGACACAAACTTTCCACTCTATTCTACCACAACAAAACTAGCTTCTTAAAACCAAAACATATTCACATTCCAAAACATTTAATATTGTTAGTTTTATAATAATAAATTAATTTAAATAAATAAAAAAGTCTGTTTCCCATATAAAGCTTAATACAGTAAATTCCTGGATACGAGGCCAAATTTTAAAATAAATCAAAGAAAAAAAATGTCCCTTTCGCTGCAATTAATTTTCGTTTACCAATTTTCGCGATTTGGAAACCAAAAAAAATGTTTGAAATTTTAAGGTGCAAATCACTTGAAAGTTTGCGTTCAGAAGTTAATTTACATATTTTTTAAATATTTTTATATACCAATACCAAATTTTTTTAAATAGCTAAATTTTCAAATCGATTTTTCCCGCGAATTAAGCATATTTCGGCAAAATGCTGAAAATACGTATATACTTGTTGTTACAACAAAGAATTCAAAACAATTATTTCAAGAAAAAAAATTAGTGGGCGATTTGCATGGAACCCAAATATACGTCGAGATGCTTCCTTCTCTCTTCCAAAGTTATATAAATAGTTACCCAGTTCAGAACTAATTACCCAACCATACATTTTTCGTAAAAAACGTAACACTTAAAATTCGCACTGTTTGACTGACTTTAAAAAGCGCGCACAATTCTACATCATTTGCTGAACCGAACTGGTTCCACAAAATAAAAGTCTACTCTCCGTCCCTAGTACATTTTGCTCTGTTGCTTTTGCCAGTCTATAGTAACGGAATTTTATTGCGAGTTTAAATCAAATTGCACTTGCTAATAGCAATATGCTTAAACTTGTGCTAAATATTAGTTTTAAATACCCAGGAATAACTATTACCACGAACTAAACTCAGCGAGCTTTATTGGATGCTGTATGTTTGTTTGTTTTTTTTTCTCAAGCACTTATCGATTTTGTGCAGGCAGCTGAAGAGAGAGTCCTTGAACAGCATCACCAACCACCCACACAAACAAAAACAGAAGAAGAAGCTGTCGACAACATAAATTGCACACAAATTCCAATTGAGATCTGTGTATGCCAAACACATATTGTGCATAGATGCTAATTGAATCCTATCGAGATTCGGTTTTTGAATTCGTTGCCCACTGCGCCATGAAGCGTCAGAATGTTCGTACCCTGTCGCTGGTGGTGTGCACTTTTACGTATCTGCTGATTGGAGCAGCTGTCTTCGATTCCCTGGAATCGCAAACGGAAGCCAAACGATGGGATTTTTTACAAGGTATTTACCCCATTTCGGCTCACATATGATTAGATGATTATCTGGTGAAGTTATATTTTCTAGCCGTGAAAAACAACTTCGTCAAGAAATACAATGTGACCGCCGAAGATTTTCGTGTGATGGAGATTGTTATCATTGAGAATAAGCCTCATAAGGCTGGGCCGCAATGGAAATTCGCTGGAGCCTTTTATTTTAGTACAGTGGTGCTCGCCATGATAGGTGAGTTGTGTAGAAAACAGTTGCAGGAACAAGGAACCGTGCGAAAAAGCTTAAGCTGAAATTTTGAAAAAAAAACTATTAACTATAAAAAAAACTACAACTATAAACAGTTGTATGATGTTTTTTAGTTTATTATCGAATCTGGTCTAAGCTCATTTTCAGAGATCTGTATGAAAGTTCAACAAAAACTGCATTTCAATCTTCCGGAAAATTCATATCATAAAATATAAAAAATTTGATTGAAATATTTTTGGTTATCATTTGATCAGATTCAAAGTCAATTTCAAAGATCTAGATGAAAAATCAACAATAACTGCATACCAATCTTCCAGAATATTCATCTCCCCCATACACAGTGTGTCGCTTAAAAAAATCTAGAAAATGAAAATGATGTTAAGAACTGAGTTTTCCATGCAATATTTAATTTATGAAAATATTTTTTATTTCTAAATCGTTCAGATAAGTTATATGAATGAAAAATTATTTAGTTTTATAGTAAAAGTATCGGCGAATTTCAATATTAAGTGTATTGTAGCGTCAGACTCATTTGGGGCCTAAATTCTGTCCACACATCGAACACCAACTTGTATTTGTTGTAATTCATGCAAAAAAAAGTTATTTTCTGGCACGATGTATCCGAATTGGATAATAATTGTCCAAAAGAGAGAAGCTTGGCTTGGCCTTTTTGGTATGTATAGCCAATTTTACAATTTCACCCCAAAATTTGAGCATTTTTGGAACTCTTTTACGGAAGTTCTAAGCTTAAAAGTGTAATATTGTGATTTTTAAAATTTTAAATAACTCGAAATTTAAAAAAAAAAACTTGGTCTAGCAAAAAGACCCATTCTTCAAAAAATTCTCAGAAAATATATGTAAAACCGCATCTTTTAGAAACATTTGCTTGCCTGAACATATCGGTAGATTGAAAATTGAGGAAGTTATAGTCAAGTTATTGTCTCAAAAATGTAAGTATGGAAAATTAGCCAAAAATTTGAAATAAATTTAATTATACCTGTTACTCGTAGAGTAAAAAGGGTATACTAAAGTCGTGCAAATGTATGTAACAGGCAGAAGGAATCATTTCCGACCATATAAAGTATATATATTCTTGATCAGCATCAACAGCCGAGACGATATAGACTTGTCCGTCTGTCCGTCCGTCGTCCGTCTGTCTGTATGAACACCTAGATCTCAGAGATGGTAGGAGATAGAGGTTTGACATGTATGGGACAAATGCTTTTTTATCTGCACGCAGATCAAGTTTGTTTCAAATTTTTGCCACGCCCCCTCCCGCCCCCGCAATTTGAAAAAATGTTATATCTCCTACAGTTTTAAAGATAGACGATTCGTACCTTCTAGGGATAGTTAGTAATTAGCAAAATGAATCGATTTGCCGAAGAATTGATAAAGATCGGATGAACGGTTCTCAAGTTATGAGCAAAAAAGTGAACCACGCCTCCCCCGCTACCACCCCTCCCACCCTAAAAAAATGTTGCATACTTTTTGGATGGTCACACTCAGGAACGCTGTTAAACATGTTTTTTCATGAGTAACGGGTATATCGAAGTCGGTAAGAGCCGACTTTAACTTACGCTCTCGTTTTAGGTTTATAATTGGCCCAAACATCTTTTTTCAGCTATTGAATAAAATTCTAGGACCCAGAAAAGAACGGTAGAAAATTCAAGCAGCGACCTGTAGAGGCGCAGAGTATAATACGGTCGGGTGTGCTTGACTGTTCTTTTCTTTCTCGTTTTTATACCCTGTACCCATTAAAAATGGGTAAAAGGGGATCATGAAGTTGTGCAAATGTATGTAACAGGGAGAAGGAAACATTTCCGACCATATAAAGTATATATATTATTGATCAGCATCAACAACCGAGTCGATTTAGCCATGTCCGTCCGTCCGTCTGTCTGTATGAACGCGTCGATCTCAGAGACTATAAGAGATAGAAACCCAAATTTTTGCATGAACATAGGTGGATACCGTACCCTGATCGAGTTTCTTTCAGATTTGCAACATTTAAGTCTTTTGGTACAAATCCGCTGCACATTTGTCGGAACCAGCCGGATCGGATGACTATAGCATATAGCTGTCATAGGAACGATCGGTTAAAAAGTAGTTTTAGTGAGAAAAACTTTTTTGTTTTCAATGCTATCGCTCCCAAACCTCGTATTTATCAGTTTTCTATGCTTTCACATAACTCCACCGAGATTTTTTAAGATCGGACAACTATTTAGTATAGCTGCCATACAAAAGATAGGTCTAAACAAGTGAGAAAGTCGGTCAAGTCCGACTATATTTATACTCTGTACCTAGAGTAGAACCTACATGAAGTGCTGCTGCTGCGCTCATCTCTAAGTTTCTCTCTCTCCCCCTCTCTCTCTCTCTTTTTCCTCTCTCCTCTCTCTCTCTCTCTAAGATTGTGCGATGGTTCAGTGATGGTGGGAGGGGGTGGCGGGGGGATATTCACTTATTTGATCATAACTTGAGAACCGCTCATCCGATCTTTATCATTTTTTCGGCAAATCGATACATATTGCCAATGACTACCTATCTCAAGAAGGTACGTATCATCTATTTATAAAACTGTTGGAGATATGACGTTTTTACAAAATATCGTGGGCGGGTGGGGGCGTGATCTGCCTGCAAGTATAAGAAGCATTTGTCCCATACATGTCAAACCTCTATCTCTTACCATCTCTGAGATCTGTTTGTTCATACGGACGGACAGACATACAGACGGAATGAGAAATGAGAAAAAAGTGTAAAAATGACGCCTCCCACGCACACGCAAACAACACCGCATTGCATGCATTAAAGAGAGAGAGAGAGAGAAAAAAAAAAACTTAGAGATGAGCACAGTGGCAGCGACGCATTCAGCATATACACCGGGTAAAGAGTATGTTATAGTCGGGCTTGACCGACTTTCTCACTTGTTTTTCATATTTTTGGTAGGTGCTCTTACGATTTAAGCCATATCTCACTTCGTAGTTGTCAGAAGAAGTCAAGCAAGATATAAATCGAAAGAAATAAGCAAAAATATTTAAAAAAAAATCGATTTTTTGTTCGAAAATGCGAGAAATTTCATTTTTGAACGCCTGGAAAAATAAAAAAAAAAAAATCCAAAAAAAATTATTTTTTATTATTTTTTATTCTGAAGAATCGCACTTCTACGAAGAAAACCACATAACGATTATCAAAATCTGTTAAAAAACACTGGAGCTGTAAGCAATTTAGTGCAAAAAATCTGGTATTGTCATGATTATTTAAAAATAAATTTTGATTGCTTGATTGCTTCGACTTATGTTCCGTTCTTGATTATTGTTTTTGTTCTGGCTTTTCGCTAACTTCATAAAGTGACCAAAAGACGAAGAAAAAATAAGTTTATTTTTTTCGAACACACAAAATACTTAAATTTGACTGTTAGTTCCTCTACTCAATTTGATCCATCTACAATACGTATGCAATGATATTCCTCACCAATACCTTATTGTCTTCGTAAAAGTGCGATACTTAAGTAGAAAAAAATACAAATAATATATTTTGATTATTTTACATTTTTCCCAGGCATTTAAAAGTGAAATTTCTTGCATTTTCGATCAAAAAATTGATTATTTTTTTTAAATATATTTGGTCGTTGAATAAAAAATAACTTAACCGAAATTACCTTTCGATTCATATCTTAGTTTGACTCTATCTGACAATTTTGAAGTCAGATATGGCTTAAATCGTAAGAGCACCTACCGAAAAAGATGAAAAAATTCATATTTTAACAACGAAGGCATGAAAAAAATTTTTAAATTGTTTTTTAGATCACCATTCCAAACCACGCTACAAAAATATTTTAGTTGAAATGGGTCATTTATGTTTATTTTTATAAACTAGTATTTATCATCCAATTCGAAGACATCATTCCAAAAAAAAAACTTTCTTTGTATGGATAAGTGATGAAATTCAAAATTAAATGAAGTTTCCTCTAGAAATTTTATCTGGAATTTTGTAATTTTGTAGAAATATTTCGTGCTTCCATATTTTAGAAGAAAGGTGAACACGGCTATTAAGCGAAAATATTGATAAGCTTATATTTAAAAAAAAAAAATATGGAACTATGGAATGAAGGGTAATTTTAACCCATGATTTTTTAAGTGTTTATGTACGAATAAAAAGCACTGTATCATTTGTGACGCCTTCTTAAATTATGCGTGCATTGTGAGTGACGTGAAACGCTGAAAAAGTTACGTGCGTGAGTCGTGCGTACAGAGATTTTTATTTCCTGAATCGCTCGTGACGTGAATGAAAATTCGCTCACGCGCGCAGCTCTACATTTAAATAAAAGTTATACGGGGGTGCCACAGAAATCTCTAGAGATTTTGCCGACGGTTGGTTTGTAAATCTCTCAAAAAATTCGTGGGTGCCACAGAACTTCGATAGATTTCATTTTCTTATTAGAAAATCTAATTAGAACAGCAAATGTTCCAATTGAAGTTCCATCTCTAAATACAGGGCTGAATCTCTCGCCAAAAAATTTCCCTTTTATTAGTTACGGGCTAATTTGATGTTTAACTGAAATTTTTTGATTGTGTAATATCAAAGATTTATTGATATTATAGATGATGCATGTGAAACAAAAAACGATTGTTTTTGGGAGCTGACATTGGATGCAAATTTGTGCTTCTCGCTGCCTGTACGAGGAAATACATATTGAAATTTAGCTATACGTTTTCTAAATTAGCTATACGACTGAGAGCAAAAGTTTATAGATATTATAGATCACACATGTGACGCAAAGAACGATTTTTCTTGGGAGCTGACATTGGATCCCACAAAAAAAAGTTTGTATGAGATGCGGTATCTAATTATGAAGTGTCTTTGGTAATATGTTTAATGTTGCATTTTTAAAATATAATTCAAATTTAGTTCATATTCTTCATTAATGTAATGCAAAATTTAAAAATTCGGTTGGAATTTGGTTGGAAGAGGTTTCTGTGGCACCCCCGATATAGCCTATATTCAACTCCAGGTTATCAACTATCTGTTTGCAAAATTTCATGCTAATCCGTTTAGCACGCGTGATTGAGTCACAAACATACAAACTTTCACGTTTATAATATTAGTAAGATACAAAAAAAACTATTTTTTGTTCTACTTAAAAATCGCAAATTTGAGTTTTTTATTTGTTCATACCATTTTTTTATTTTTATTTTTCAACGTCTTCTGGGTAATATAAGAAGTGAGCAAAAAAATAGTCAAGAACAGAACAAAAGTCGAAGCAAAAGAAAATATATATATATTTTTTTTTAATCTCAAAAACACCACATTTTTTTACACTTAATTTCTGACAGCTCAAAGATGATGTCTTTTTTTTTTCGTAGAATTGCGACTCTTAAGTAGAAATAAAAAATAATTTTTTAGGGATTTTTAAATATTTTTCCTAAGCGTTTAAAATGAAATTTCTTTACATTTTCGAGCAAAAAATCGATTTAATTGAGTTTTTTTTGGTCAGTTTGAAAACAATGTCTTACGCGATTATTGGAAAATCTGAATGAAGATATGGCTTAAAATATAAATGAACCTACCGTAAAAAATTAAAAAAATGCATAAAAAAATTTTTGAAATCAATTCTCGAGTTCAAATAACAATTCTAAAAGAAATGGATTATTTAATTTTGTATTTTTTTTTCAGTGTAATTTGTTGTAAAAATAATTCATAACTTTCTTGTCTTCAATGCTCTTCTATCACTTTATTTAGAATTTAGAACAAACTTAGGGTCTTGTTCTCCCTAAAAATGATTGGTATAAAATTTATATTTTGCTAACGTGTAATTTCTTTTTTTTTTTTTTGTATTTTTTTGCTTAGGATACGGTCACTCCACGCCAGTCACAATACCCGGAAAGGCTTTTTGCATGGGCTATGCCATGGTAAGACACACCCGAAACAACGTTTCCACTGAAGCAACTTAATTCCTTTGGCAGGTGGGCATACCCCTGGGACTGGTCATGTTCCAGTCGATAGGTGAACGTCTGAACAAGTTCGCTTCGGTAATTATAAGGCGTGCCAAACGCGCCAGTGGTGCTCGCTGCACTGATGCCACCGAAATGAATCTCATGCTGGCCACTGGCATGCTCTCTTCTATTATAATCACCACCGGAGCGGCAGTCTTTTCGCGTTATGAGGGCTGGAGCTATTTCGATAGCTTCTATTATTGTTTTGTCACCCTGACCACAATTGGATTTGGCGACTATGTGGCTTTGCAGAATGATCAGGCGTTGACCAACAAGCCGGGCTATGTGGCGCTCAGTTTGGTGTTCATCCTTTTCGGTTTGGCTGTGGTGGCGGCCAGTATTAATCTGTTGGTGCTGCGTTTCATGACCATGTGAGTTTGGAGTTGACTCGCTGCAAAGTTTGTGCTTTTTAATTGTTGGAGTGATTTTCCAGGCAAGCCGAGGATGCCAAGCGTGATGAGCAGGATGCACAGAAGGGAACCGGTGTCCCGGTTACCTTTGATGATGAGAGTACCTACAACATGCATGGCAAATTGCTGGATCATAACTTTACAACCGAAAACGATGAGACGGCCTCGCTGTGCTCCTGCACCTGTATGGGTGGAACTCGTTGCCTGAATCATGAGCAATTCATTGATCCGGATTTTCAGCCCACGGACATTATAGAGAGCACCATGTGCTTGAAAAGGGCCTCCGTCTGATAGTAAAATATTAATAATTCTGTAGAGATTCAACCACCTGAACTACTCGTCGGTTGTTAGAGCAACGTTCCCTACCTTTATACTTAAAAAAAAAAAACAGTGGAAATCTTGCTTAAAGTTTCCGCCTCCTTAAGAAATTAAAAAAAAAACTGCTCAGAATTGAAAATAAATTAAAACCTAAAATGTTTGCAATCAAATTGACTTGCTTTTTCACTCATCTCGATTCGAAGTAGTACATCCAGATACGTCGTAGTGGCAGTCTCATTCCAACTTCGACTCGGCTAGTGTACACATATTGTAGAACGGAAAACGAAACAAAAAAATAAAAAAAAATTATACGTAAAAAAAACCAGTCGATTTTTAACAAAACAGAAATTCCTTTCCGCTTCTTGAATTCGAACCCGATCCCGTTCCTTTCGTAAATATGCGTGAAATCGTGCACATTCAGGCTGGCCAATGCGGTAATCAAATCGGCGGTAAGTTCTGGGAGGTCATCTCGGATGAGCACTGCATCGATGCCACGGGAACGTACTATGGCGACAGTGATCTGCAGCTGGAGCGCATCAATGTGTACTACAATGAGGCGACCGGCGCTAAATATGTACCGCGAGCCATTCTGGTCGATCTGGAGCCGGGCACCATGGATTCGGTGCGCTCGGGTGCTTTCGGTCAGATCTTTAGGCCCGATAACTTTGTCTTTGGCCAGTCTGGGGCCGGCAACAACTGGGCCAAGGGCCACTATACCGAGGGAGCTGAGCTGGTGGACTCGGTGCTGGATGTGGTGCGCAAGGAGTCGGAGGGCTGCGATTGTCTGCAGGTGGGTGGTGCTTAAGAACCATTTGGGGTCATGCGTTTCTACATTTCTTTCACAGGGCTTCCAGTTGACCCACTCGCTGGGCGGAGGCACTGGTTCCGGCATGGGTACGCTGTTGATCTCGAAGATTCGTGAGGAATATCCCGACCGCATCATGAACACCTTCTCCGTGGTGCCCTCTCCCAAGGTGTCGGATACCGTGGTGGAACCCTACAATGCCACCCTAAGCGTGCATCAGCTGGTGGAGAACACCGATGAGACGTACTGCATCGATAACGAGGCGTTGTATGACATATGCTTCCGCACTCTGAAGCTGACCACGCCCACATATGGTGACTTAAACCATCTGGTATCGGCCACCATGTCGGGTGTGACCACCTGTCTGCGTTTCCCGGGTCAACTGAACGCGGATTTGCGCAAATTGGCCGTCAATATGGTGCCCTTCCCGCGGCTGCATTTCTTCATGCCCGGCTTTGCTCCGCTCACCTCACGCGGCTCGCAGCAGTATCGGGCGTTGACCGTGCCGGAACTGACCCAGCAGATGTTCGATGCCAAAAACATGATGGCCGCCTGTGATCCGCGGCACGGTCGCTATCTGACTGTGGCTGCCATTTTCCGCGGTCGCATGTCCATGAAGGAGGTGGACGAACAGATGCTCAACATTCAGAATAAGAACAGCAGTTTCTTCGTCGAGTGGATACCAAATAACTGCAAGACGGCCGTTTGCGATATCCCGCCGCGCGGCCTGAAGATGTCGGCCACCTTCATTGGCAACTCCACGGCCATTCAGGAGCTGTTCAAGCGCGTCTCTGAGCAATTCACGGCCATGTTCCGGCGCAAGGCCTTCTTGCATTGGTACACCGGCGAGGGTATGGATGAGATGGAGTTCACCGAAGCCGAGAGCAACATGAACGATCTGGTATCGGAATATCAGCAGTACCAGGAAGCCACCGCTGACGAGGAGGGTGAATTCGATGAAGATGAGGAGGGCGGCGGCGATGAATAGTTTCCGCCTGGCACTTTTACACACATACAGGACTCAACTAACAAGAAACATGTTTAGTGCGCAGCCCTTTTAACAATGTTGGACAAAGAAGAAACTAACGATCGTACAGTTGACACTTGGACTTGGTTTGCGGTCTTTCATAATAGTTAATGTTGCTTTACTGTCGTTTTGTACTTAATTCCATACTTACTCGCACACAAACACACATACACAATTGTTGCAATTGCTGATTGGTTTTTATTTCCGACAAAATACAAAAGTGAATTAATCAAAATTTATTAGTTTTTGTTAAGGCAAAAGAACAGCCTACCTCCCGCCCAACCGATCCAAGCCCATTTATCAAGCAACGCATTCTTTGTTTCCGCGCTTCCGGTCCATGCGCGCCATAAGCCTCTTTCTTTCCGAGCTAAGGTTCTGTTGTAGACGCGTTCAGACCTTCAACAATCATATGTGACTCGCTTCTCTCTCACCTATGTCCAGCAGATGTATGTCACAGACAGAAGGAAGCCAAATAGACCCCATTGAACAGAGGCGACCATGCCCATTCCGCAAGTCACGCATTTGTTGTTTGACGCAAAGGAATAGCGGCCGTGGATCCGGTCCACGCGTGCCATAAGCCTACTTAAAGCAAAAACAAATTTATATGCGTGCTCTCTTCTTTCTTTCCGAGCTAAGGTTCTGTTGCCGCGTTCAGACCTGCAACATCATATGTGACTCTTTTCGCTCTCTGTCCGGCAAATTAAAAAATAACAATGTTGCTTGTGGGTAGTCAGCGCGCTCCTCGCTCGCAGTGGCCGAACGCTTTTCGCTATTTGAGGTGGCTAATGTAAATGTAAAATTGGCTGACAGCTCCTCCAACGGGGCCAAGCCAAGCTTCTCACAATCTCTTGGCGTGTGTGCCTTAAATTTTCATCATTTGACTTTAAAAACGTCAAATTTGATTCGGAAAGCGACTAATATTTAGTAAATGCTTTGACATTTACGAAACGGGTCTCTATTCGCTTGAAGAAAGTTGGTAAATACTAAAAACATATTTCCAAAGTGGTGAGTTCTCGACAAAAAAACTCAATTTGTGGATCAATTCGTTCAAGGAGTTCGTGAAACTGCAATGTTGGTGGATAAACCAACCCGTGTACGTCCGCATCCGGTGCATGAACAACCATCGACGTCAACTCGCCATCGATCTCAACAATTGGACCTTTCGCGCACTTCTTTGATGCGAGTTTTGCATAAGGTTCCTTGCCATAAAGCCAAACAAAGTTCAATTGGTGCAGCAGCTACATCCAATTGACCATCCGAATCGTCTACAGTTCGCAAATTGGCCGGAAGATCGTTTCGCCGAAGATGGTGAGTTTTAGCGAAAAATCCAATTTTCAGATGAAGCACATTTCCACCTCGGTGGTTATGTTAATAAACAAAATTGTCGCATCTGAAGCACAGAAAATCCGCATATCGTTAATATGAACGATTTTCTTTTAGCCGTACAAATATGAGAGTAGGAGAGAGTCATCACAATGAGCCAATTCACTGGCCTCAGTTTGTTGAAAGAAGGATACCCTACAGCAACAGGAACTAAGCCTTAACACACCTTTTGGGTTACTCTGACACTAGATATGTTAATGGGTTTAGTAGTTAGCAGGGCTGTAAAAGAATGATTTATTTTTATTTTCAATTCACAAAAAAATAAACAAAAAGTGTCTAAACCGATAAGGGAAGGAGTGCGGCCTAAAATCTGGAATTTAAAAATGTCCTTTATAATTGGATAGATTACTTCAAAACAAACTGATCTGGCCCCATCTCTATAAGCTTAATAAAGACGATTGCAAAACGTGTTTTATAGTTCATTTTTGTACGCTTTAAACAAGCTTTGTAAATACGGTTACAAAACACGTATTGTTAGTGAAATAATTAAGCGTTTTAAACATTTATTTTGTAAGTATTCTGTATGGATAATTTTATTATTTAACGAGAGCGTAAGTTAAAGTCGGCTCTAACCGACAGCGTTCCGGCGTTCCTGAGGGTAAGCATCCGTAAAGTATGCAACATTTTAACCCCGCTATTTATTATCCGATCTTGATGAAAAAGGGATTATAGTTATTGCTAATACAAAATTAAGTCAACCATTTTTTTATTGTGGGGGCGGGGGTGGACGTGGCAAAAACTTGAAACAAACTTGATCTGAGTGCAGACAATAGGAGTCTACATGTCAAGTTTGGTGGCTCTAGCTCCTCTAGTCCCTGAGATCTAGGCGTTCATACAGACAGACGGACGGACGGACGGACAAGGCTCGACTCGGCTGTTGATGCTGATCAATAATATATATACTTTATATGGTCGGAAACGATTCCTTCTGCCTGTTAAATACATTTGCACGACTTTAGTATACCCTTTTTACTCTACGAGTAACGGGTATAAAAACTAAAATTTAATTAAATTAGCGCTTTCCCTACTTTTAAGTGAAACGCAAAGACCTCTTCCTTGCCTTCATTTTCGCAAATGAAAATTTTCTGCAATATAATTAAATACATATAAATGTAAATAGTTGACTTTAAGAGGGTGTTCTCCATGTCGAGCCTGTTTTATGGAACTTTTTTAAAAAAATATTATCTGAAAACGCAAAGAGTTTTTCCAACTCTGTTTTTTGTATTATGTTACAAACAGATTGGAGTAAACAAAAAAATGTTTACTGCTTCGATACGAGGGCTGTTCAAAAAGTTCTCGGCCGTCAAAGTGGAGGGTCTAAGTGATTTTTTGAAAATTCGATTTTGGTCTCCTTTTTTATAGTTAAGTGTAACAAAAAAAAATTAAAAAAATTTTTAAAATTATGATTGAGGGTTTGAGCAAAATGGTGACAATTCTGCGTCGATTGCACTTTGAACCATCAAAATCGGTTCAGTTCGAAAAACGTGGTTTCGAGATAAATGCGTTTAAAGTTTGAAGCAGGGATGGAAACCGGTTCTGAACCGAACCGGTTTTAAACCGAACCGAACCGCTTTTTGTACTCGTGAACCGAACCGGTGTGTTTTCTAAAATGTTGAACCGAACCGAAAACCGAAAAATAAAATGGTTCGGTTCGGTTCACTTTAGCTAGGTATTGAGTTACTGGCGAATAGTGAGCAACATCAGCAATTAGATTTAAAATATTACGAAAATACTTGCAAAAGCAGAGTTGTTGTAAAAAAACATCAACCTTAATCCAACCAATCCACTCAAAATTGTAATAAGCCAAGTCGTGATTATGTTATCCGTTGGGGCGTCAACTTACATAATACTCAAGCGTTAACTTTTTATCTTTAATTGATATTGGGTTGAAATAGAAAATGACTATGAGTATTTCTATGGCTGTTAGGCATGCAAAATAAAGGTTGAAAAACGGGCGAACGACATATCTCAGCAATTGTCAACTCTTTGGAGAAAAGAGCTCCGACTATTTTTGAATTTGATTTCTTAGATTCTAAGAATCAAGCCTGCTATTAGAAGAAGGAAAAAATGTAGCTTAATCTCATTTAATGTTAATATATAAAAAAATTCCAAACGATAATGAAAGCATATCGGATATTCATTCAATTCCTTAAAAAGTAAAATATCGATTGTTATCGTTTACCTAAAGATTATTCCCTGTTGTTTTGAAAATTTATTTATATGTGAAGTCACAATAAGTCAGAGATTACTTGATCAGGTCAAAAGAAAATTGTAATTATTTGACGATTTTGATCCGCTTGGCTTTAAGTAGTCGATTTCAAGCCGGGAAAGTTTCTAAACAAATTATAACAATGTCACTTGATATGTAATGTTGTAGGATTTCAAAACGAAATGAGAACGTTAACTGAAAACCTAAGGGTTTGTTAATGAATATGTATTAAAAATATTTTTCTTTAGTTAATTAAATGAATAAAAAGTCAACCGAACCGAACCATAACCGCGGTTCAGAAAGCCCCAAAACCATGCAATGAACCGAACCGGCGGTTCGAAAACTGTGTGAACCACTGAACCGAACTAGTCCTTCCGAGTGGTTTGCATCCCTGGTTTGAAGTAATGTGAATATTACTTGTATTAGCGAAGACATTGTTCGACAAAAAAGGCAATATATATCTTCTAAATTATTTCGAATTTCAAAAAATCCTTTTGGGGCGATATTCTCATATATCCAAGCTATAAAATAAAAAAAATCTAAAAAAAAAACAGTGAACATGGAGAATACCCCCTTAAACTGCAAGAAAGCATTGTTATTTGCGACGAATGGCAGTGGCGACTGTAAAGGCTCGATTGCACGGCTTGTCCGCAGTAAATTTCCTTAAACTTGATGTTGATAACCTTTATATCGTCTTCCTTAACCTCTTCTAAACAAATTTTGCCATTGTCACACAATTTTTTTCTTGTCTTTGCTCAAGGTTAAATTTTTCGGTGACTGATCAGAAAAAAGTTTTGCCAGGAGATAGAGTGAGCACGAAATTTCTCTCGGTCGCCGAAACGACATGAGCAAATCGCTTACCATAGCAAGTGTTTTGTAAATGTCGTAGGCTGTCATACGACAACGCTTGCAAAAGCAATCTTACATTAAGCTTGGTTTGCAAAGCGCTTGTTAATTGCTGGCTGGGAGAAAACTATAATCGGGGGTGCCACAGAAACCTCTTCTAAACAATTCTCAAGCGATTTCTTTATAGAAATTTTTTTTTTTTGTTTATAGCTCCCTCTGTAAATGGTGGCGCCATTTACTTGACAGGCAGCGGACTAAGGACTGCAAGTTACACCTAATGTTTGGCGCCAACAAATTTTTTAATCGATAGTCCTCATGTGTTTTGGTTTGGTCCTCCTCGTTGTGGTTTGTATATTCTCACCGTTGGTCATCATCAACATCATGCATATGCAATTAACGTTGGGTATTGAATGATTTGTGGGCTTGAAAACAATTTCTTAAGTATTTGAATCTGGCGCCAAAAAAAACAGAGCACACTAGATTGTCGGCCACCTGCTGAAACTTTATACTTTGTCCGAACCTTCTGATTTTTTGTTGTCTCAGGCTTGCCATGCTTTAACTGTCATGTTTGCTTTTCAATTCTGATAAAATTATCTGTCAACTGTCCCACAAATATTTCTTCTGGCCCAGTAGTCATGTCATCGCCCAGAACGCCACTAACATCCCGCTGCGGTTATGTGCGTGGTCGCAAACGCATGAAGCTACATCCCATTTCGGAGCTCCGGAAGCAGACTCCATATGAGAGTCCCGCGCCCGCCAGAGATGAGGATGACTCGTTGTATTCGTCGAATGCAAATATATCAAGTGGATCCCAGTCGCAGCTATCCAGCGATGATAGCGGCTATGAACAGTTGGATGACAGCCGTGAGAAGAAGCTAACGACACGCTGTTCAATGCGCCGAAAGTCCTAGAGCATTATGGTTTTATTGAACGGTCTACATGGGCGTGATGCTTGTGACAGAAACAGAAACAACAGCGGAAAAACAATACTGAAGCGTGAACATTGGAATATTGAGATATATATGTATATATGTGCTAGACATGCAATAAAGCTCTAAACATCATCGAAGAGTCCCCTGGGTGGTGGGCCAACTATGCGTCTTTCGTGCTCTGGCTCAAAGTTGTGTTCCAAGTCGTTGGGTCCTCTAAATCCCACCTGCATTTGTGTGCTGACTCCGAATCGATCGTTTATCTCCTCCGACAAAGAGCGTGGCACACCCAGAGCCGACGAGGAAGCCACCGCAGCGTAATCAAAGCTACCGTCACCATCGCGCAGTAATCCATCAGCAGGTGTGCGACTGCTGGAGAGCGAACCAACTCCTGCGCTTCGATACTTGTTAATGTAGTCATTGCCGGGCAAATTTGTATCGGGGCGTGAAAAATCTCGACGCCTAGCCATTGCCTCCTCGGCACGTTGCCGTCGTCGCTTCTCGCGTGCAATGAGATCCTTACCCTCCTGCACCAGTTCTGTGGCTATGGTTTCGTGTTGCAGAAACTGTTGGAAGCCCAAAGCGTTCAGTGCCCGACTGCCCAGGCTAAACCAGGTGGCCAGGCAGAAAGCCAACATGCACATGGGAAAGTAAATGTTAAAACCGTTCGAGATGATGCCAATGACATCCATGTGACCCATGATCTGTGTGTAGTAGGTTTCCATGATGCGCTGCAAAGAAAGAACAAAATTAGTAGAAGAACCCTAGCAAAGTTGAGTTGACCCACCATTTGTATGATGTGCGAATCCATGTGTATAAGCCCAAGAAAGTTTAAGCACATTGGCGGAGTAAGACGGCACAGCAGCATGCCGCTGAAGATCAGGCTGTGCTCATTGGTCTGATGATGCGGCGCCAGGTAGTAAAGATTAAGGAAACGTATACGCAGAATGGTGGAGTAGGTGCAGTAAAAGAAGTAACACAGCACGATCATGGAGAACACCTCAATGGTAAAGAAATCATAGCTCTCCTTGGCCACATAAATGACATTGGCAAAGATGGAGAGCACGGGATCACGACTGAAAAATGTTAGCTCACTCCACACCACCATGGCGGACATGGTGGCTGTGACCACACAAAGAGTTTTCAGAAATGGCGGCTTCAGCAGACACTCCCAGTACCATTGCAGGGTGGCACTATAGCAGATCCTTTCCAGCTGCGTACGCTGGCGTGGGAACTCGGACTTGAAGCGACGCTCGGCTGAGTGAATATTCCTGGACACATCCTCCAAATGCAACACCCTGTCCACCTGAACGCACCACAATGCCTCAGTACGCTGCAGCGTTTGCAATGATTTGATCACCTGTTTGTGTATGCGCACCAGAGCCTTCTCTGAGGGCAAAATGGTGGAACTGGTGGTCCCCATGCCGCTGCCTCCGGTGCGTGCAAAATTTCGACTAGCTCGCTCTTGCAACTCAATGGGCACCTTGCGCAATATCGTCTCCAGGCACGGACGCAGGTCATGATTGTTTGGCACCGTCCGGCTG
Source organism: Lordiphosa stackelbergi (assembly GCA_018904235.1). Taxonomy (NCBI): domain Eukaryota; kingdom Metazoa; phylum Arthropoda; class Insecta; order Diptera; family Drosophilidae; genus Lordiphosa; species Lordiphosa stackelbergi. The sequence goes on from JAEIFU010000406.1 coordinate 36,773, forward strand.
ATGCACTGCAACGACTCTAATATATCATCTACATGCTCTTCCGCCTCGGCCTTATCTGTGCTTAGCTTGGCAGCCTTGAAGTAAGCATATTGCAATGTAAATCCCGGCTTGGCATTATTCCACAGTGAGCGGGGCACCTCCACCAGAGCATAGCCCAGCAGTAGGATCAGCAAAAACAAACCCCAAGTATTTGAGGCGGATGAGGCAATGGCTTTTAATTTGGATCCATCCAGTGATTCGCCTTTCACGGCTATATAGATAAGCAGGACACCGCAGATGAACAAATAGGAGCCGTAGTAGATGGCATTCTCAATTAGGGCCGATTTCAATTTGCCTTTGATGGTAAAATCACCAGCCTTTAGATATGATTGCATTAAAGGCATAATCAACCATGTGAGAAACTGTGAGCTCCAATAGATGATGCGCCATAGATCGGGGAACACAGACTCCGGCACCATGCCCCAAGGCTCCTGACATTCAACTGGCTTCGCGTGCACAATGGCTGATGTTGTGGTGGTCCCATTTTCAACCGCCGGAACCGGTTTGTGTTCCGCCAGGCATTGTCGATACAGAGTCTGGAATATGCAAAAACCAATTAGTGGATGCGAACTGGAAAATTTGATATATGGTCGAGTTTTGCCAACATTTTTATACAATTTACAGCAATTATTGAAAAGAAGAGTTTATTCCAAGAATTTGGTCCTATAAACTGAAGAAATAGAACCGATTAAAGCTCAGAAATAGAACAGATCTTTTCAATAAACCGAGGTACCAATGCGGAACTCTGTACTTGTAGGCACAGGTCACTGATGATTTGGTAGAGATTCCAATGAAACAGTTGTATGACCAACTAGCCTCCTTTGTGGCGTGTTCTCTTCCTGCTTTTTGAAGTTATGTGCAAACATAACGAGACCTAGAGCCAGCGTAATATTGATGGTTTGATTATCACAAAGGTCGTTAAAGCACACGCAATTGCAAATATATTTAATTTAAATATACCATACAAATTATAAATCCAATGTCCCTTTTAGGGCTCATGATCAAATATTTCCCATGAAGTCTTTTCAAAATTATATATAATGTTTAATTTGTCTATCATAAAATGTTCAATTCTACAGAATGACACAAAATGAAATAGGCGTTCAAACACACATTTTTGGCCCAAATTTCAGATTTTTTTGACTAATTTTTAATTTTTGAGGATAGAAAAGCAAACCATTTTTTAACAAAAACCATGCTACATACTCAATTGCAATTTCGTGCACGCTTTGTGGATATAGCCCCTTACACACACATTGTTTTCTACAAATTTGTAGTATACAGGGTGATCCATCTAGTGTTTGGAATTTGAACTATTTATAATTTGACTTAAAAAACGTCAAATGTCATTCGGAAAGCGACTTATATTTATTGTAGTTAAAACTTTTGAAAACCAATTTGCGTATCAATTCGTGAAATTGCAATGTTGGTGATAAACCAAGCCGTGTAGGTACACGTCCGGTGCGCTCGACCGAAAACATTGCCAAGTCAGCCGTGGTGGACATTTGACCGAAATTGTTTTTCATAAATAAATGACATGAACCAACCTTTCCAATAAATGTTCAACCTTTGAAAAATCCATCCTGTAGATTGGATTGGTGGATGTTGCAGGGACTCAGACAGTTTGGAGCTGATGTCGCTAATATTATAAGCACTGGTTCTCTTCCACGTTTGGAAGGGTTACCCGTCGCACACAGCACTGTTTTCGGCTGAATCCTATCTGGATAGTGCAGATTTTAATCCGTTTTTTTAAGTTTTGTAAGCCAACAATATTAGTTCTAAGAGATTTCAGGTTCCTAGAGTTTTAACGGAAAGGCTGATTTCAAAGTACAACTCGGTAAATCTGCGGCCCGCCCGGGCGGCAAATTTTTAGGGGCGGCAAATTATGGTGGCGCCGAGTTCCAGGGGCTCATTTAAATTAATACATAGTGGTATTCCTGAAGGTTGTTTAGACCAGAGTCTATATCTGTTTTTTCAACATGGAGAACTTTGCAAGAATCTGCACTTCAAGATCTAGTGATAAATTAGTCAGTTATTACGGGTCAGTTTATAGGGATTTAATATCAGTGGTCTACAATGGACGGAGTCAAAAATGCTGCAGTTCTTAGAACTTGAGTTTGACTTAATCAAAGATGTAAGGCATTCCATATCATCCACTATTTCATCCTGCTTCTTCCTATCAAGCCCTTCCAATATATTGATTATGTTATCAAGGGTGTTTGAAGGGGGCGGAGATTTGTGGTATGCTTTGAAAATTTCTTATGAAACAAAAGTTGTGTCAACTGAACAATAATTTAAAAAAAAATAGAAAGTTGTTTTTAAATAAACTTTTTAATCAATTCAGAAAGAGTTATTTAATTCCTTGTTACATGGAAAAATCACACAAATTTATAGGCTCAATTATAAAAGAACAATTAACAAACACCAAATAATATTTTCACATTAATTCTTCATAGTTCGTTATCCATCGATTTCGCGATATTTTCCGAATTTTGGGGCTTACAATACTATACTAGACAACTTTCAATTTCTCAGGTCAGCAGGACAATCTCACGTACTATTTCTAAACTAAAGCATCTTTGAAACTGAGATCAAACGAATAAACTTCCACAGTTTGGGTTATGTTAATTTTGTTTCCAAAAAACATAGTCCAACTCGTCCAATTATATCAGCCTCCAGTAAAAACCTCTGCAGGCAGACTACAAAGAAAGCTAATTCGAAACGCATTTGATATTAAACCAAAGCTATGTTCGACCTCGAAACAATTTTTGTTTCGGTCCATCGAAGTCAATTTTTTTTTTGAATTTTGGTTAAGGAAACATTTAAAAAGTTTCCGCCGCTTTTGCGATAAAATTTTCGCCTGCGGCGCATTCTTCTTATATATCCCACAGTTAAAGAATTTTTTCCAATAATAATTAACGGTGATAGCAACTTTAGCAAAATACTACCCCTCGAATAATTTAGGTCTTTGTCATCCCTAATCAAAATCCCGCGTACGTCCCTTCATGTTACAGAGAAGTTTTTGATGCAAAGAATAAGAAAAACTTAATTTTAATTATAGAAAGAAGTTTAAAATTTAGAACGATTCAAGGGGGAGGGGGCGGTTAAGTCAACTTCAGCCCCGGGCGGCACAACCACACGCTACGCCACTGAGTATAGCTGCCATACAAAAGGTAGGTCTGAAAAAAAGTCTTAGTGCGAAAACCTTTTTTGTTTTCAATGCTACCGCTCCCAAACTTTGTACAGATCAATATTATACATTACCACACAATTCTGTCAAGTTTTATTCAAATCGGCTCTCTATAGCGTATAGCTGGGATAGGAACGACCGGTCGAAAAACTAGATTAAGTGAGAAACCCTTTTTTTTGCAATGATATCGTCTGTTTCAACACAATTTTGAAGAATTTGATCAAAATCGGATAAATATATCAAAGGCTGTCCCAAAAAATCAAAGTCGTTTTTTATTAACGCATACCCTCTTAATTTTTTACTTTTAAATCAAAACAGTTATTAATAAAATTTCAAGAAGGTAGGACCATGGGAACCCGTGCCGAATTGCATTGAAACATTTCAGTTCTTTCTCTCTGAGGCTGACGCTAACGATTCGATGTGCTTTTGTTTACTTGTCATTTAATTACAGCTAAAGCAATTTCAAATGAAGATGCACCACTTCACTTTAAATTGTGATCCGGGACAACATCAAATATATTGTTTTCAACCAGTCAACATGTCAGTGGAATTACAGAGTTCTAAATGTGGTATATTTATACCCGTTACTCGTAGAGTAAAAAGGGTATACTAAAGTCGTGCAAATGTATGTAACAGGCAGAAGGAATCATTTCCGACCATATAAAGTATATATATTCTTGATCAGCATCAACAGCCGAGTCGATTTACCCCTGTTCGTCTGTCCGTCCGTCCGTCTGTCTGTATGAACACCTATATCTCAGAGATGTTAAGAGATAGAGGTTTGACATGTATGGGACAAATACTTCTTTTATCTGCACGCAGATCAAGTTTGATTCAAATTTTCGCTACGCCCCCGCAATTTGGAAAAAACGTTATATCTCCTACTGTTTTAAAGATTGACGATTTGTACCTTCTAGAGATAGTTAGCAATTAGCAAAATGAATCGATTTGCCGAAGAAATGATAACGATCGGATGAACGGTTCTTAAGTTATGATTAGCCTTTTTTGTTGAGGGGGAACAAAAACAATTTTTATTACGTTGCGTACAAGAACGCTGCAAAATTTATCCTGATTGTAAAAAACACACGTTAAAAAGAAAATTTGAGCAATAATCCGCGAACCAAGGCTTTGTGGGCAAAACTGAAAACGCTGATCTGTCTATTTTTAGATCTGGATTATGGCCTATATGAAAAGATTTGTGGGTGAGTCTTAAAATGGTACTCCATATCGCGGTAATTAGGGTGTGGCGTACCATCTCTTAGGGACATGCAACAGCCCATTATACCCTAATAAAAAACGATTTTAATGAAAATCTTCTGAGCGCTTTTAAAAATATTCAAGAATTAAGGTTTCCTTCTTCTGTATGTACCTTAATCGATTGCACGATTGAAGTGAATTTTCTATATGGTGTTCCCCATGACCCTGTCCACATTTGCTGAACCATTAAAAACTAATTTAAAATCCTGGTCGTTGTGTGTTGCAAGTACAAAAGTACCCATAAAACGCGAACCGAAGCTTGAAAAATTGGGTATGAGGTGATGCTTACAGGGGACCCTTTTATTAAAATTTAAGTGTCTTGTGCCGGGGTTATTTATAGTGTTGTACTGTGTAGTAAGAAAAAACAAATTTTCATGTAAGAAGTTTGGCATCAATTCGGCACGGGTTATCGTTGTCCAATCTCAATAATATTTTATTTGTGAGTTTATGAGGTCAAATGGAATAAAAATAGTGGCTATGCGTATTTGATTTCGAGAAAAAAATGTTTCCTTATGTTTTGGGACACTCGAATAGCCATATAACAAACTGGCAGCATTTATCATGCTCTAAGGGTATATAAACTGTGGCAGAGCCGAAGTTAGCTTCCCTCAATCTTTTTCTATTTATTTCTAAACAAAATAAAATTTGTTTTTAAATTTTTTTGGGGTTTTTTTTTTATTTTTTTTTAATTTTAGAAAAGTCCTTTGATGCCATTGTTTTCTTCTCATGAAGTTCAATTAAAGACCCAAAATATTTCAAAGCTGAGTAACGGTTATCCAATGAATGTCACATAACTTAAAGGGAATTTGGGTAAATATACGATAGGAGCGCTTTCTCGTAGGCAGAAATTGCTTAGACATAATATTGGATCATGAAAATTGACTTAAAAAGAAAAAATTTGCTTTATCCAATAACGTCTTTTTAACAATACATGACAAGGAATTGAACATACCTTGATCTCTTGCCATATCTGAAATCTCTTCGTTCATACGGACAGACAGACAGACACACAGGCGGACATGACTATATCGACTCGGCTGTTGCAGATCAAGAATATATATACTTTATAGAGACGGATGTGATTCCTTTAAATAAAAAGTTTCCGAAAGACCTTGACAGCCCCAAAGGGCCAAGCCAAACTTCCCTCTCAATCAAAAGGTCCTTATATTACAAATTATTTTTTTTATTATGTTTACTTACAGAGGTCACATCCAGTGGAATGGTGAAGACAATCAGAAATGAGAAACACCAGGCTGTTAGTACGGAAAGTGTGACCAGGATGTGCTGACGTGGTATGTTGCCATAGCGATACAACGAAACGCTGGCCAGGAATAAGGCCAATATAATGCCGAATGTTAGCAGGTAGGCCATGTTTATCCAAAAATTGTGCTTGTGCTTAGCTCTGTGCTGGTTTTAATGGCTAATCTTAATCTAAGCGGGTATTGCAAACATATTCAGCCACCTAGGCGGTGGTCTGTTCCTGTTGCTTGTTACTATTGTTCGTTGCGGTTCGTTTCTTTTGCAATTGCCGTGCAGTTTCGCGATGCATGTCCTCCAAGCGTTCCAGCGCCTGGGTCTTTAGTGGCATCAAAAGGGGCTTGCAGAAGATCAGCTCGGTTTTATGCTCAAAGAACAGTTTACCCGTTGTTGGCTCAATCAGTTCAATTTTCTCGTTCACTTTTCTCTGTAATTCGTGCTCGACGCTCATTGCAGATTGCCGGTCGTCGGGCAATTAGGCAGGCATGCATATGTTTGTTTGTTAACGTGTAATTTATGGGTTGTTGTTGTTGTTCATCGATTCGTCCAGCCCCGTAAAACCGCTATGTGGGCGGACCAGTGCAGTCGGAGTCAATGTAGATTAGATTGCTGTGTTTCCAACAAACGGTAACAACCACTTTTAGGCGGTCACTGTAATAGCTTCTTATTTGTATTTATTTGTTTTAGTGTTTGCTAAAATTGTTTAATCAATTAAAATTATGAGATGAGCGATATTTATGTACCTTCGGCTAGTCACGAGTACCTTAAGGTAACGAGTCAAAACTGTGACTAAATATCCAAGGGAGCAGTTACTTTGAAGCTTAACGATGTGGCAACACTCAACACCAAATAAGTGGTTAAATAACAGCTGACTGCGTGTAAGTGGCCCGTTAAACTTGAATGCAAGCACTCAAAACTGTTTCGGCGACATTTCTAAATAAGAAAGTTGTGTTTTAAAGAGTTTAAGCTACTGTTTTTGGTGCTGGACCTTTTTTTGATCTGAATTTGTATATCAAAATGGATTGCACTAAACAAAAGATGCAATAACTTGTATTTTATCAGCTTCTGTTTTCAAGATATGGTGGGCACAGATTTCGGAATTTTTGGGTCCTATGAGAAAAAACACATATTAAAGCATTTTTTAAACATCTAAGGCGCCAAATAGGTTCAAAAAGGTTGTCCTGTGAAGTTACACTTATTTCGAATTATTTTAATTTTCTGTTTGATTCTTTCATAAAATATACAATTTCTTTTTTATAGATCGCATCTATAACTTATATAGAACATGTGCTTACAAGTATTTTTCGATTTTCGATGTTGTTGGAAAGTTTTAGCCCTAAGAATGTACGTGTGTACGCATAAACAAGCATATTTAGAGGAATTTTCAAACGCGTGTTTTTAGAAACAACTTTTTCCACTGGTCAACATGATATTTCAAAAAGACTTGACCAATCGCCTAGAAGTTTTTAGGGAAGCGCTGTGCCTATTTCAAGCAGCTACAGCGAATGAGTCAGTGTGCGCGCGCGTATATGTGTGTGTGCGTTTGTGGGTGTGTTTGTATGTGTGTCTCAAATAGAGACTCTTAATTGCACAGGGTATTTCGGAGTCGGGCCACTCGACTGCAAAGCTCTTGTTACGCCTAGTTTAAGACCTATATGAAGTGGTTCGTGGGTGAATCAAAAATGCTACTCCATTTGGCGGTTCTTGGAATTTCCCGGAAGGTTATGGCCATCGCATCATGAAACTATTTTCAGAGTACTAAGAATATCATGAGGATTACAATCTAAACTGATTATAAGATAATGAAAATTTTCTTGATTTTTTTTGAACCGATCACATTATATTTACACGTCCACAATTGCCATCACATCATCTTGATAATATAAATTCATATGAAAAATTTGCAAATTTCTGGGTCTTTTTGACCATTTGAATATATTTTAATAGTTATTCTGCTACTCGGGGAGAACACGAATCCAACAAATCAGAGATCGTTTTGAAACGTCATATCTCCGCCGCTTCATAGACGACATATTTCCGCGCGGAGGCGACATACTTGAACTGCGTGCAGTCAATTGGAGTCCACATGTCAAATTTGGCTCTTCTAGTCTCGGAGATCTAGGTGTTCATACAGACAGACGGACAGACAGACGGCTGTAGATGCTGATCAAGAATAAATATACTTTATTTGACCGGAACATACATTTGCACGACTTTAGAATACTTTGTTTTACTCTACGAGTAACAGGACTAAAAACAAAATTAAAAGAAAGTTTTAACAAATTAACCCTTCGTGGACAAAAGTATTTTCACAAAAAAATTTCATAAATAATCCATTATATCTTTAAAGCGAAAAATCCTAAAATTTTGAAATTTTTATCGAATTCTGGTATAAAAGTAGACTTTCAATAAATCATAAGTAGAACACAATCAGTTCCTTAGGCTTGAAAATATAAATCGAAATGAGCAAATGGAAGTAGACAAAAGTATTGTGACAGGAATTCAAAATTAGTTTATTCTCAGCACAGAAACTAAAATGGTACAAAATTTTATTGTTTCTAGTCAAGCTTTTCAAGTATCTGGCTTTAGAAATTCCATATCTCTAATGGATTAACTGTAAAATGAACATAAAAATGCAGATAATGGATTATGTTGATGATTTCAATTCAGACGACATTCCTGTCAAATTGGTTTCGCTGTCCACACTACCAAACAAATCCTGGTTCAAAAAATGGTCATTTATAGAAGAAGTGACCACGATAGGACTGGAGCAAAACGAAATAATTTCATTTTCATTAGAATGAATAGGAAAGCAAAGCCAACATCATATTGAAACCGGAATAATGCTTTTCGATAAAAACAATTGGGGTTTTAAAATTTCGACTCGATTTCGGGTAAACTTTAGTATTTTGCAGTCAAATTTGAAAACGTTGTATAGAAGGCGACAAATATACCTACGGCTACTAGATCAGGTATAACAAAACTCGGAATTGTGTGAGCAACTGAAACCTTAGTAGCCTCAAATTATCTTGACACTTACGTTTAAATTGATATAAATTGAATTCGAAATTTGCATGTTTACTCGAAAATCGAGTCGGAATTCGGAACAGGGCCCAATATTTCAATTTCATGTTAGTTTTAGCTAGTATAGCACAGTGGTTAAGAGTGATGTTTTTTTTTTAAATATTTTCTTTGCAAAGGAGTAAAGGGTTACCGGGTATATAACAATCAGGCTTTCTTTCTTACTAGCTTTAACAATAATTATTGATAACCTGTTATATGCTTATTAAGGTTAACCTTGTCATTTTAAAAGGTTAAAAAAATTAAATTACACAAAAGCTGTAAATGATATTAACAAGCGGATTGTATTCGATAGGTAATCGGTTAAACTAAATTTATATTATTTTGTTGTTGTTGTTGCTCGTGCGGTTGTTTATGTATTTCGGTTTAAAGTTGGCCAAAAAATTAAATCCTTGGCCCATGGTTGCAAAAATTTAAAATAAGAACTCAAATAATTAATTTATGAAAAATTTATCATTACCCACTGTGGAAAAAAATTGTCGAGAGACCTTTGGGCAACGGGAAAAAAACTTAATTTGTCTCACAAACCAACATTTTTGTGTATTTTCTTTCGTTGTATTTTCCGGCTTTTGCATTTTTAATGGGTTACAAGCGACATATCGCCGCGCGGAGTTATGTCGTTTAAAACGTCATATCTCCGCCATGTTGCAAACGACATATCTCCGCGCGGAGTTATGTCGTTCGGAAACGTCGTCGTTCGATTCCGCCTCTGAACATCTAATAATAAAAGTTTTTTTCTTTCTTTAGAAATTAGCTTTTACACATCCGGTCACCTTCACCAGCTATTGGCGCCAGCTGTGAAGTAATCTAGCCATGATAAAGCAAATTCTCAAACTTTGCCGTTCGGATTCGGGGTTAAACTGTGCGAAAAATTTAAAGCACACCCGCCAAGAGATTGTGAGAAGCTTGGCTTGGCCCCTTTGAGGGGCTGTATAGCCAATTTTACATTTTACTACATATACATGGTTGCCTATTCGACGACCATCTGAACGCACTTTTGAGAATGTCAATCAATGAATACGGTTTAGGTCTCCGAGATTTACCATGGAAAACACGACGGACCTCTAATATTAATTATAAGAAATCAATTGTGAAACTCACGTGCTTTTTAAAAATTAAAAATTGAAATCGCCTTCTAGAAATTAGCTTAACGAATTTTCGACTGTGAGGCTCTTTCTATGAGGATTATCGAAGGGTCGGGAATATCGCCCGTACGACTTTGAGATCCCCACTCACGTTCTATTGTCTCCTTTGTTATTCGTTGTTTTTTTTCCCGTATATTGATGGCGCAGCCCGTCGTAAGCTTCTAAATATCATGTCTGTTAACCAATTTAATGAATTTTCTTTAGCCTCTTCACGAATTGTTAAGTATGCTTTTTCTTTAATTTTACAATTTTTATTCTCTAGATCTTTCAACAGCTCCCCGCATCGTAAATCGTTTTTATTTTTCCGGCTTTTTCGTTCGCGTGCGCTCTCTTGTGGGGTATTTGAAGTCAAAGTTTAGTTACAAACAACTGTGAGTGCTCGGCAATCTAGAAAAATTTACGGACAAAGAAAAAATATTTAGAAACAAGGAGTTATCGAAACTGCGATGCCTGGAAATGATCGCGAGAGGAGGAAATGATGCGAGAGGCTAGAGCCCGAGCGAATCCATCGAATAGGGCATTGTGGGCATTATCGGAACCTCCCCATTTTGGATCACGAATAGCCCAGAACTTTTGGTTGTTTGCATGCAGGAGCAAAAAATATAAAGCAGATGAGCATTCATTGGGATTGGAGAAGCAGAAATTTGAATGGAGGAAAGATAAATTGTTTGTGGAAATAATCGCATGAGGCAAGAGGGAATTAAAGCCAATGTTTTATACAATACCGTTGTCTATTATCAATGCTTTTAGCATTAGCAGGGATGTAAACTGATTGTTTAGTGGTTTACCGATGTATCAAGCCACCAAATAAAACCACTATTTTGGTTCACTGGGTTTCTGTCAATTTTCGGGCCTTATATTTGCGACATTAAAGTTTTAAAATTATTTTCAAATCCTAAGGACCTTAAGATTTGCAGCCACCAGGGATTACACGAAGGGCAATTCCAAGTCCGGGAAGAATCCTTACCAATATCTTTAATCAGAATCAGAATTAATTATGCACCAACATGAGGACAGACATATTTTGAAGAGACGTCAGTTTCAAGAGATGAACAAAATCCATTGTAGTGGAAACACTGCCACCCGATAGCAACTCGGCAGATAACTGACTCTTAAGAGAAAGTTGGAAAAACTCTTCATTGCTATAACGTGGATGTCTTTTCGCCACGAACATTTTCCACTACATTTTCCTAAACTAACTAACATTTCTGCTTAAAAATTTGAACCCAGCCGTTTTATTTTCCAGCTTTGGCTTCAACATTGTTTACTTTGCGCGCCTATTTGCTATATATTTTTATATTTGCCTGTGTGTGTCGATGGAAAAACTACTTCATTTTGTCCGGGTTCAGGTTCAAGTTTGAGAAGTCAAAAATCTTAGGTGTTCGCTTAATGGGCCGGTTTGTCGGACTCAAAAAAATCCAAGCCGCACCGAGGCTGCAAAGACGCTTTTAAGGGTTTTGGTTCCGGACCGTTTTGCAGCCTCGATTTTTATATCTCAAAATGTCCGTTTTTCCACAAATCGCGATTTAATTTTGTCTTCTTAAGTTTCGGCGATTTCTCCCCTCCAGTTCAACCATCATAAATATTTTTATTACAGAGCAAAGGCAAAAAATATTTTTTTAACATTTTTAATTTTTTGATTTTTTATCTTTGCTTCCGGCAATAGTAAAATTCTGCCTGGAAAAAATATTAAAATGAAAAAAATAGTTGCCCACTTCAGAAATAATTGCCCAATATATTTTCTTTCATTTCAGACCCGTTTCTCGTCGAGTTGATATCGGCCTTCAAATTAAAATGTAGTTCATAACGATACTCACGCTTCTATCTCTAGTAGCCTACTATCGCTTTAGCAGCGGCTCATCTCTAGTTGTTTTTGTTTTGCTGGCAAACAAAGTGAAATTTTACCCATTTTAACAATTTGTGTAGCATTACCTGCTTTTTCCAAATTGTCAAGCCGTGGATATGGACGCTGCAAAATCACACGTTTGCCGCACCAGTGGCGATGGCATGGAGATGGAAACAGCCACACCGAAAGTGGAGCACGAAGTGAAGGTGGGTGTGGGCGACGGCCAGAAGGTCAGGCGGCCGCAGTTGTCACGCAAAGACAGCACTGTTGCCCAAGAAGCGGCCATGGCGAGAAAAACATCCACAGGCAGTGGCAGTGGATTGCCCTTGCCCGGCTTGCATACACTGTACAGACGACCCGAGATTATTACTCGCAGTCTGGCTCCCGCCATGCCCAAAGGAGAGTTGGTGCAGCTTAAGCCCAGGCTGATTATCTCCCCACACCCAGAAGCACTGCCTGAACACAAAAAGACCAAGCCACCGAAATTTGTGCCTTTCGAACCTTACCCAGGAGCCGTGAATCCCATGACAGCTTCAGCGAGCTGTAACCATAGAGTGCGACCAAACAAAAACAATCTGGATATAGGGGTTCTAGTGGATCAAGTGTCCACGCTGCGCACCCAGGAGCTGGACGCGGAAATCAAAGACAGCCAACTCGAGGGGAGCCAAAATGGGGAATTGCAGCAGCTGCGGCAGGAGTTGATGAAAATGCGTGAGGAACGCGATCATTTCCAGGCCCAATACAAGTTTCAGACCCAGGTCAATAGCGAGCTGAAGAGTCTGCTGGTGGCCTCTGTGGGAGAGGATCTGCAGACTCGCGTCAATCTGCTCACTGAGGACAAACTGCAGCTAGCCCGAGCTCTGCTAGACACGGCCAACAACCTGACCACCCACACCGAACAAATTGAGTTTCTGGCCGGCCAATGCGAGGTCTGGCGCTCCAAATTTTTGGCCAGCAGCGTCATGGTAGAGGAGCTGGCACGCTGGAAGGCCGATCTCACACAGAAAAACCACATGCTCAATGAGTCCACCAAACAGTTAATGCATGCCACCAATCAGATACGTGAGATCCAGCTCGATATGCTCAAACAGTTGAAATTCTTGGCCAAAATCCGCTACCTCAATTTGCCTGCCACGGATGTGATTAGTCTCAGTGCGGAAAACTTGAACATATTGCAACGCATGGTACTGCACACAGGTGTGGGCATACCCGAGGAAACGTTGAAGCTATCCAGTGCCTCAACGAACATATTGTGTGAGGCGGAGAAGTATGCCGTGCAGGTAAGACCTCGTCAATCCAAAGGAAGTTCCAAGCTTCAATCAAACTCATTTCTTTGCAGGCCCTGGAGTTTGTTAGTCAACCGCTGATGGCCACTGATGAGGCCATTCGTGCTCTATTTGGCCAAGCCCAGCGTCCCCATTATCTACCCAATGTTACACCCGAAACGGATCAACGAACTGATTAATAGCAATATTTTTATAGAAACATTTTATATACAATTAACATAAATGCAATTAACCCCAAAGTGACCACCTTCACTTGGATTTCTTCTCTGTACTGTAGAGATCAAGGCGACGTTGACTAAAGACTGGTATTTGTTGACGCACTTGCTCCACCAGCGAAAAATCTACATCGGCCACCAAAGTCTCCTCACCTTCGCCAGCGCTTTTAAACACTTTAGCCCAGGGATCCACAATCATGGAATGGCCATAGGCCACATAGTCAGCACTTGGATCTCTGGCCGGTGATGTGGTGACGACAAACAGTTGATTATCGTTTGCTCGTGAACGCTGCAATAGCTCCCAGTGCAGAGGACCGGTGGTCATGTTAAATGCAGCCGGATAGATAATCATTTCGCAGCCAGCATTGCGGTAAAGCCGGGCCATCTCCTCAAAGCGTATGTCGTAGCATATGCCAATGCCAACCTTGTGGCCATCCACTTCGATGATGGTGAAGTCGTTGCCCGCGGAGAGAGTTTCCGACTCTTTGAATCGAATGCCGCCCTTTACATCAATGTCGAATAAATGCATTTTGCGATGTTTGGCTATTAAATCACCGGTGGGTGACCACACCGTGCAGGTATTGTAGATGGCATCGTTTTCGCCCAGCTCCGGTATGGTGCCGCCTACTATATAGATCTGATGTTTTTTGGCTAGACTCGACAACTGCTGCGAGGTGTAGCCATCTGGAATGGTTTCGGAGTACTCGCGAAAGTATTTCGTGCCATAGGGACAATTGAAGCACTCGGGTAGAGTAATTAGACGTGGCTTGTGCTCCTGGACAGCAGCCTCAATCTTGGTCGCAGCATTTTGCACGTTCAAAGTTTTGTCTTTGGAACCCTTCAGCTGTAACAGAACCAGACGCATGACTGGTGGCAGTGGAACGAAAATCGATTAGGAAAGAACAAATTATTAATTAAGAATAACTTACTATTTGATCTGCTCATTTTTTAGTTATTTCCTTTGATAACAATTTGCATAACCAAAACAACAACACCGTTACAGTCTAGAGGTGAGCAATAATTTAAAACCTGTTGCTTGTCACGAGTCACGGTGAAGAAAAAAAAAAAAAGAAATTGTTCGTAAAATATTAATCGTTTTGATTGAAGGACAAATCTTCCAATACAATTTTCTATATATATAAGGTTGTCAAAAAAGTCTTGCGGTATTTCCGCAAGCTTGTCTTTGCAAGCGCGTCGTTCTAGTTGTATTCGTCGCATCGGTTCACGCTAGAGCTTTTTGGAAAGCTCTTTTCACGCGCTAACACGTGTTTGATTTATTGTTGTTTGTTTTTAGTCGTTCGTGAGTTATGGCGTCGCAAACATGGAGCAAAATAAAGAGAAAATACGGCATACTTTACAGTACTACTACGATAAAGGCAAAAATGCATCTCATGCTGCCAATCAAATTTGTGCAGTTTATGGACCCGATACAGTTTCCATTTCCACCACACAACGATGGTTTCAACGTTTTCGTTCTGGTGCAAAGGTGATCGAAGATGCGCCACGGTCCGGAAGGCCTGTCGTCGAAAATTGCGATAAAATCGCTGAATTGATCGAAAGAGACCGGCATAGTAGCAGCCGTAGCATCGGCCAAGAGCTGGGCATGAGTCATCAAACCGTTATAAACCATTTGAAGAAGCTTGAATTCAAAAAGAAGCTCGATGTATGGGTGCCACACGACTTGACGCAAAAAAACATTTTTGCCCGTATGGATGCATGCGAATCGCTTCTGAATCGCAACAAAATCGACCCGTTTTTGAAGCGGATGGTGACTGGCGATGAAAAGTGGGTCACTTACGACAACGTGAAGCGCAAACGGTCGTGGTCGAAAAGCGGTGAAGCTGCCCAGACGGTGGCCAAGCCTGGATTGACGGCCAGGAAGGTTCTTCTGTGTGTTTGGTGGGATTGGCAGGGAATCATCCACTATGAGCTGCTCCCCTATTGGCCAAACGCTCAATTCGGACCTGTACTGCCAACAACTGGACCGCTTGAATGCAGCACTCATGCAGAAGAGGCCATCTTTGATCAACAGAGGCCGAATTGTCTTCCATCAGGACAACGCCAGGCCACAAACATCTTTGGTGACGCGCCAGAAGCTCCGGGAGCTCGGATGGGAGGTTCTTTTGCATCCACCATATAGTCCGGATCTCGCACCAAGTGATTACCACCTATTTCTGTCCATGGCGAACGAGCTTGGTAGTCGGAAGTTGGCCCCAAGAGAGTCCTGGGAAAATTGGCACTCCGAGTTTTTTGCCAATAGGAAAGCGAGCTTCTATAAGAGGGGCATTATGAAGTTGGCATCTCGTTGGGAACTCGTCATCATACAATAAAAATACCGCAAGACTTTTTTGACACCCTTATATAAACGTTTCACGAATTAAAAATCCGTTTAATTTTTGGGTTGTTTCGCGTCACTCAAGTTTTCAAGTGACGTCACGATCAACAACAAACAAAAAAAAATGTACCTCCACAAAAATTTATTTAAGAAAATACAACACAGTTATGGATACATTAACTAAGACGCTTTTTTGTTCAGGGATTTTTTGGCGCTAAATGGCACAACCAGTTCTTCGCAGACCTATATGGAATTCGTATGGGAATACATAGTCAGATATCCTAATAATGTGTGTAAATGTGACTAATATTGGGAAAAACACACGGTGAACAATAAAAACATACTTTTACACTTAAGCTAACTATGTATCCTTTTTTATTAAGCATAGATAGGAAAGGTTCTGTCGCGTATTATTTGTGAATGTCTAAAGCCGCTTATTAACACACTGATTGGACCTTATCAGTGTGGCTTTAGACCTGGTAAATCCACCACAGACCAGATATTCACACTACGACAAATCCTGGAGAAGACCGACGAGAGAGGCATCAACACACACCATCTTTTTGTTGATTATAAATTAGCCTTCGACACGCCGATAAAGTCAAGGTTTTTCGTAGCCTTGTCTACCCTTGATATACCAGCAAAGTACGTTCGTCTTTACATGATGACGTTGAGAAGTACACAAAGCTCCGTCAAAATAGGAAAGAACCTTTCCGAACCATTTGATACCAAGAGAGGTTTTAGGCAGGGCGATACCTTATCGTGTGACTTCTTCAATCTACTGATGGAATATATACTGCGCCGGTGCCCACATGCCAACAGAACGGACGCCTTTATTTATAAAGATCTAATTCTACTCGCATATGCCGATGATATTGCCATTATCGGCAAAAACGAACGGGCGGTAAGCAGGGCGTTTTTAGAGATTGAGAGGCAGTCTGAACTAATGGGCTTAGCGGTAAATGAGGACAAGACGAAATACCTAGTATCCGCGGACAAAAAGTCCTTGCCTCTTGGACAATCTGTTACAATGGGAAAATACAACTTTAAAGTTGTAGAGGATTTTGTTTACCTCGGAACGACGATAACCAGCGACAACAACATCAGTCTGTAAATCCGACGAAGGATCAGTCTTGCAAACCGATGCTACTACGGGCTAAGTAGGGAGCTCAAGAGCAGAGACCTCAAGCGAAAAACAAAATTAGCCCTATACAAGTCGCTTATCATCCTGTCCAGTCCTGCAATACGGCGCAGAAGCATGGACAATGACAGCAGTGGATGAAGCGGCGATTGGCGTGTTTGAACGAAAGATTCTTCGGAGGATTTATGGACCTTTAAAAGTTGGCGATGATTTCCGCATTCGAAATAATGACGAACTGTATGAGCTCTATGGGGACACCTGTCTGGTCAAGCGCATAAAGCAACAGCGGCTGCGCTGGTTAGGATATGTTACCAGGATGGACGAAGAAGCTCCAGTACTACAGACTACGGAGGAAGAGGCAAGCAAGGGAGACCTCGACTAAGATGGGATGACCAGGTTCGGGCAGACATTGCCAAGCTTGGTGTGACCAACTGGTCCCAGCTCGCACGGAGCAGAAGCGATTGGAGAGCATGACTTGCAGAGGCCCAGACCCTCGAACGGTTGTAATGGCCAATTAAGAAGAAGAAGAATAGATAGGAAATTTAAGACTACGACCGGCATTCAATGCACGAATATCTGGCTTGTGAATGCTGTTGACAAACCGGGTTTTTGCTAAACATGCAATGAAAACGCGTTTTTCGCTACCGTTTATCAATTTTATAGCACAGCGAACACGATGGTCGAGTAGCAGAGGAAGCGTAATGGGCAGGTTGATCATCTATCGGTGGACCTATAGCTACCTGCGAAAAACGTTGATTAATTGAGTTTCGAATTCGAATAGATTAAAAGAAATGCTTACCTCTACACCGAATAACGCCATAGCGTGTTTGACGCGTTGAATACCACTTACAATAGGATTCGTTGGTCTCTGCTCCATGTGAGGGAACACCAGCTGTTCTGCCAATTACATAAGGAAGACTCGTTTCCGGTTGTTCCTCTTGACATGCCCCATGCAGCCAAGCCCGCCACGTCCAACATATTAAAAAACAGAGCTAGAGGCCATCGGTTTGTGCCCCGTTTGCATGTATAGCCGCCAACCAATTGATCCATGGTGTCCACTCCGGACTTACATACATATTGTAGTTCGATAAGTCGACGGTGCTAATATAATGCTCGGTAGAGATGAGAACCACAGCTTTTTTATTTTTTGGCGAGATATTATTATTGTGGTAACCAATTACTGTGTTAAATACATCTCGACTTGGATCCAACATCACCTTCGGTATGCAGGCTTTGATTTTGCGCATGGTTTCGCCATCAAAACCGCGGCCAAGTCATAAGACGAGAAGAAATTATCGGCATATATTGTTCATCCAGAACCGGCGTTGTTCTTTCCTTGATTTACCGCAGGCTCTTCATTTGCCTGTTTTCCAACGTATATTAATCCTTTCAGTGGGTAGTTGGAATTGGCATCACACATCCACCAGATTTTTGTTCCGTATTTGGAAGGTTCCGGCGGTATATACTGTATAAAACGCGTACGGTCTCGGTACGGGAACAATTGCTCGTCAATAGTTATCTGAGCACCCGGGACATATAAACGCTCCAAGTTCTTTATAAGCATGTTCCGGCAAACAAAGTCAAAACTTGATGCTGATGCCATTTTTTATTTTACAAAATCGCATGCCATACCATTCATATTACACATAGGTCTACACAGACCTGCTTCTACCGTTTGTGACTTATTTTTTGAAAGCTCGAATATAACCGAATACAAACACAGAATCGGTTTGACTTCGTGCTCGTTGTGTTCTCAATACCCGCTTCTAGAAAGTCATTGACGGATTTGTCTCTAACATCCAAAACAAAAAAGTTATACACACTTTTATATGAAGAAGGTCTGCACAGACCTGGTTGAACATCCTAGGGTTAACACCAGATACTAAATCTTTAAATTTCTTTCATTATTTATTTCTGAAATAGTTCCCTATTATTTTGAAATGATATTAGCGTATCAATATAATGGCTTAATAGCCGCGTTCGCATTTCTTTCAAAAACTCAATAATATTGTTATTTTGTGAATACCGCTTGATTTTTATTCACGATGTATTTTACTTCAATTTGCTGACGGATCACGGATGCTCGCGCACTCTGTTTGCTCATGATCACGTTGTTATACACGTTCAAATTCTCGTCATGCATGCATCTCTCATATATGTAGGCACTGATTAAAATCGAAAAACCCCGATCCTGCACTAAGCACACACAATATTCCACCTCTAGCACTAACATTATTTCGCTTGTAACAGCACTTTCTTAACATTTCATCTGGTGCAGCCAACTTCGCTTCGCTAATTAACAGCGTTGCCACCTTTCTTTCTTGTTCTCTCTCACAAAAAGTACGCACGTGTTCATTTGGTATATTTTTTAAATAAATACAATAATTCACCGTTAAATGCACTAAAACAATACTTTAAATTTGCCTACTACATTTAAACCACGCATTATTAATAAATTTATTTACTTTTTCACAGCCAGAGCAAAATGGTGCAACGTTTGACGCTGAGACGACGCCTGTCCTACAACACCAGATCCAACAAGAGACGCATGTAATTAACAGCCATTTTATTTTGCTTGCAATTTTCATTATTTCGCTCTGCTGGTTTGTTACAGAGTTCGCACTCCTGGCGGTCGCCTGGTGTACCAGTATGTGAAGAAGAACAAAACTGTGCCCCGTTGCGGACAGTGCAAGGAGAAGCTAAAGGGCATCACCCCCTCACGCCCCAGCGAGCGTCCACGTCTTTCCAAGCGCCACAAGACCGTTTCGCGCACCTATGGCGGTGTCTTGTGTCACGGCTGCCTGCGCGAGCGCATTGTACGCGCTTTCCTCATCGAGGAACAGAAGATAGTCAAGGCTCTGAAGAGCCAGCGTGAAGCACTGGTCAAACCGGTGAAGGCGCCCAAGGTTGATCCGAAAAAGAAGGTCGTGACCAAGTCCACAAAGGCTGGAGCCGGTGGTAAAGGAGCTGGAAAGGCAGCCGGCAAATCGGCTGGTGGCAAAGGACCTGCAGCTGGCGGCAAGAAGCCCGGACAGAAGCCCACCGCTGGCAAGCCTAGGAAGTAAGCAACGCAGCGCGATTTTATGATGGCTAAATAATAAATTAAAATAAAATGCTGTTCCCTAAGGAATTTTCGTTAATTTTTATTTGTTTTATTTTGTTGACATTTGGGTGCTAGTAAACAGGTGCAACTAGGTGGCAACCTTGCGGCTGAGCAGCTGTTTAGAGTTAGATATGAGCGAACATCGGTGTTTTTGCTAACTCACATTTATGCTCATCTCTACTTCAGCTGTGCGTATTTCCTATGCTCACGTAAGTAGGCGGCGACTTTTCTGTGGAAATCTAACAAAACTATATTTCCCCCCCAACTAGAATGTCGGCCACTAAGGTTTTGCGCTCCTTGCTGAACGAGTTGCGTCGGGCGTCACCCAATGGCTGCATCAAGGACAACTTATCCGCGCGTTACATCTTGGCCCAGTTTAAAAAATTTGAGACAACCGATCAGCAGCTGTGCAAGGCACGCAACGAGGCCGTCTTCATGGGACAAACCTATCTTACCTACTTAAGCAGCCTACGAAACTACAATGAACTATATAAGGAGTACCATGGTAGCGGCGAGCGTTCTGTGAAAGAAACGGCTGATATGGTGGGCTTCAAGCTACCCACAGATCCCAAGTGAAGTGTAGTTGAATTGTTTTGTTGCTAGGAACTAGATATTTGTGAGAATTTAGTGATTAAAGCTGTGCAAGTTCATGCAAACACTACGATGTCGTCCTCGGCTTTACTGAAACGAATGGCGCAGCAAGGCAAAGACTCTATAGGTCATATTCATGAGCTGTGTGTGTGTGGAAAACGGAGAATATTAGAGGGAAATCCGAGTCTATGTGGTCAGCACTTGCCTGTTTAAAGGTGTCCAACGAAATTGGCATATAGCCCATGGCACTTAGCTCGACGGGACGTTGGGCACGCAAGATTATAATCACCAAGTACTTCTTGTAGGACAAGGAGGCATTGTGCCAGTCATGGCTATAGGCGGCGTG
Source organism: Lordiphosa stackelbergi (assembly GCA_018904235.1). Lineage (NCBI taxonomy): Eukaryota > Metazoa > Arthropoda > Insecta > Diptera > Drosophilidae > Lordiphosa > Lordiphosa stackelbergi. The sequence continues at coordinate 57,605 of JAEIFU010000406.1, forward strand.
AGCAATATCTGCACTCTGTAAGTTGAGATAAAGTAAATGGTTAGTATAGCTGCATACCCCCAAAAAGTTGGACAAAAAAACAAGGCTGCAAACCTCTAAAATTTTGCAGAAGGTTCGGTTCAGGGGTTCGAACCCCAAGTTGTAATTAGGTTCGGTTCGCGGACCGGTTCTCGGAACGCCTGACTGAACCAAAGGTTTTGGTTCGAACCTCCGTTCGCTTGAACATAAATGAATAGTTTTGATTTATAAATAGTTGCTTTTTCATATAATATTCTTCTTCTTCATCTTCAATAATGTAATTGTTGTAATAAAATTCATTAGCTGATACATCTTTTGGAGAACTGTTTAGTTTAATTTAATTAGGTGAACTGTATCTAGTAGGAGCTGTTCCACCTATACCAGCACTTAATAATTATTATTAAAGAAATATCAACTTAAAGTGATAAAATTCGGACCTATCCCCCGAAATTTTTAAATTTGGAAGCAAGTATAGATTTTTATTTTTTTTTTTTAATTTGAAATATTTTAAACGTTTGAATTGGCCATTTTACGTTTGCAAAATTTATGTGAAAGGTGGTAAAGAACTCTGTGGCTACTACCACTTGCATTTTAGTGGCTGGTCGCCCAAATTTAATTTTCGCCCAAATTTATTTGGGCGCTATGTCCGAAATAAAATCGGACATAATGCCCAAAAATTTTTTGGCCATTACGCCCAAATTTTTAAAACTAAATTTAAGTCAGTAGAATTAGTAGTAGTAGTGGCATATCTAGCCGTACAGAGATTTTTCGAATGATATTTATTTTATATTATATTTTTTATTTTGCTTAAATTTTATTTTTTGAGATTTTAAGCATAGAAAGATTTTTAGTTGAAAAAGTCTAATTATATATTATTATTATTACTATTTTTAAAGAGCAGCATTAAACTGTTAATAAAGTGTGCTTGAAATTGTTTTAATAGAATGAGGTAGGTTGTTCCAAAGCTACATGGCATTATAATAAAAAGGTTTAGAGCTCTCCAGTTTGCATCTTCAGGACACCAAGTTTTTGACGATGCAAGATTTAGCACATCAAATAAATATTAAGTTCCGTAATAAATATTATTTTTGCAAAGTTTAAATATTTTACCGCGAATCCAGTTGCCTATTTAAACGTAACCTTTGTATTAAGTAGGTTTTTTGTGTGTATTTTATTCTAATTAGTCATATCACTGTTCGTAAATATATCTATCCTATATGACAGTTTTGACATAAGGAAAGCTTTCAGATACCTGAATTTAGTAGGCAGAAGTGTTTAGTGTGGTCGAGTGCCCCGACAGCAAAATACCCTGAACCAAGTAATGTGGTTAATATGACTTTGAATTCCTTTTATTTTAAAATTTATTTGAATAAATGGGGAGGCTTACTGATCTTATTATGGTATACAGAATAGATAGATATTGGGCCAAACTAAATATATTATATATTAAGTCACTATGTTCGGTAAGAGGGAGAAGGAGGAGGAGTTTGCCAATTCTGAAGCAAACTTTATTTGAGTACGGTATCAACAACAATAATATACGTTTAATTTTTCACACTTACAAACAATCATTTGAAATTTCATAGTCTCTGATATCACAAGAACTTAAATCATACAGGCCTGTTCTCAATTCTACTTCAGTTTTGTATAAACCTTCGTACGTTGAACTCTGTTATATGAAAGGTGACACTCTTATCTACGGTTACTAGATCCGATTTCATTAAAAGTGGAATTGCTCAAGCAGTTGAAACTGACAGCTCAATGCCAAGTTGATTCAATTCGTAGAAAAAGGAAGCCTTGATCTAGTAAACACAGATTTCCTTTACACCTTTCTTTTAAATTTGTAAGAGTAAGCTGGCCAATTCAAACGTTTATAAGAAAACCGAAGTGGGATTAAGAACAGAACTGATTTTTTTTTCTAATCATGTAAAAGATCTAGATTTTTTAAGTCCCTGCTGAAAGCGATCATCTTTTAAGATATATATTGGTTTTTTTTTCTAATGAATGATGTTTTGTTTTTATATAAAACATTCAAAAGTATACATATAAAATGTATTGACAGTTGTACCTGATTTACTTTCAAATTTCCAGTATACAAGAAGATTGTAAACCGGTCCTGAACCACTTTAAAATGGGGTCAGTTTATAGTGGAGTTTTTTGGGTCCATCGAATTGAACTACGAATAGAACGCTTCAAATTTAACCTCCCGAATCAAGCAACAACTGTTTTAAAAAAAGATTTTTCTTAATTAAAGTCGAGATTTTCGTAAAACGATTTGATTTTGAACTAAACTGGGACTTTGTATGTGAAGTGATAAAAATATGATCAGCTACTAGATCATAGAGAAGTAAAACTGCGCGCACCTAATCTACAGGGTTGCCCATATTCGACGGACCCATGTTTTTTTTTAAAAATCAAAGAAAAAAATAAAAATTTGGCGGTTGGCAATCTTAATCATTTAATTTGTTCCAAGTAGATTTGCTTACATCAATTTTTGAATATGATATCTCTCAAATGGCCGCCTCTGGCGTTGATGGCGTATTGTGCCCTTTTTGCAGCATTTTCCATCGATTTCGCCAACATTTCGGCCGGAATAGCGGCTATTTCTTCACGAATGTTCTCCTTGAGCTCTTCTACGGTCCTTGGCTTGTTAACGTAAACCTTTGACTTCAAATATCCCCACAAGAAGAAGTCAGGCGGCGTCAAATCGGGCGAACGCGGTGGCCAGTCCAAATCACCACTTTTCGACATCAAACGGCCCGGAAACAATTTCTTCAGAAAATCGATTGTTATGCGACTTGTGTGCGGTGGAGCGCCGTCTTGTTGAAACCAGAACTGCCTCATACGCTTTCGACGAATAATTGGCATCACAAAATTGGTCATCATGTCGCGATAACGCTCCTGGTTGATGGTAACAGCATGGCCATTTTCATTTTGGAAGAAAAACGGCCCAATGACCGTTTTCGCACTACCGCCGCACCAAACTGTGACTTTTTCGTCATGAAGAGGCACTTCTTGAATCTCCTCAGGATTTTCAGTGGCGTAAATACGCCGATAATGGGCTTACATTTTTAATTTTTAAAAGCCGTTGAGTTTTCACAATTGACTTGTTCTGTTGAATGTAAATTTCAACTATTTCAGAGCGCTCGCGTGGCGTGTATTGTTCCATGGTAAAAATCTGTGGACTGACGCTTCAAACGCGGTATGTCATTTGGCGTCGAATATGGGCAACCCTGTACTAGATCTACTTTAATTTAAGCAGTCAGCTTAAAACCGCTCAACTTTTGTCATCTTATCTAGTTGTAGGCATATTTGTGATACTTCACGTACATATAAGGGTATGCAGTTTTAATTCGAAATGCAAGCGAACTCCATCGAGTAAAAATAGTTCATAGTACATATTTTGACAAGACCTCCTGTATACATTTTTTCCCACAATTTTCTTGAATTTTAAAATATTTTGTTATTCGCCCTGAACATTATGAGTAGTTTTCCTTAACGTACTATGCTTTTTTTGAGAATGTACATTTCCTGTGAAATCACCAACCACACACAATTACATAAATGTGTCAGTGGATCTAGGCTATTACATATTTCTTTTAAAAGATAGAAAAGTTAAATCGGTTTATTGGTTCAGATTTTACGGCAAATTATTTGGGAACTTCTTTTAAAAAATAGCAAAAACATGAGCACATCCGCCTATATCTGATATTCAAATTTTTGAACTCAGCGTTCCAAAATACTTTTATTTTTTTTTTTTTTTTTTTTTATTTTAGCTATCCTCTCCTCATATTTTTTTTGTCCCCTGGTGGTTATATGCCCTTTTTTTTTTTGTTGTTCCCTCCTTTTTTTTATGCAATTTGCTTTATCGCCCAAATCAAATTTGGGCGATAAGTCCTTGGGGTTATGTCATGTCACCAAAAAACACTTAATAGTAATTGTGAATTATGCAGCTTTAAAGAAGTTTTATAATTGGCTGCAGCATTAAACAGATATTTTGAACTAAGTTCCATTGAAATGTTCTTAGCTGACGCTCTTTTAAAGAGCTCTGAATGTAAAAACATTTAGGAATTAGTAAACCTTCGCACATTTTGTAGGCTGAGTTCCATCGCGTCACACAGTCTAGCACTAGTTTTTCATAAAGTGACCGTTCTCGGCTAAAGTGAAACTAAACTGCCTTTAAAAATAGTTAACTACTAAATTTAGAGTGTGTAGCACAACGGACTGTAATTATAGAGTCCTCCAGGTAATCTATTGAGGTAACTGGGTCATCGTCCAAATCAAAAAATGCTTTTTATTCACATGAGCAACCTTCATCAACATTACATTCTTTATAGTTCCATTCCTTTTCTGCTCTGCAATTGTCATTCAAAAGTATAAATCTGATCTAGAGAAATGTCGTAGGATTACAAAAATTCTTCAGTAATACAAGTCAGATTATTTGCCAAGCCGAACCTAATTTTTCGAAAAAGTGGTCCGGTTCGGGTTCAGGTTCGAGCAGTCAAAAATATGAGGGGTTCGGTTCATGGTCCGGTTCGTCGGTCCCAAAAAACCCGAACCGAACCGGTTCTTAGGGGTTCGGTTGAGGACCGGTTTTCAGCCTTGAAAAAAAATACATCAAAAAATCCTAAAGAGGACCGCGAATTATGAATAAATTTCATGTTAAAAAGTTGCTGCGGTCATCCATGGATACTTTTTCAATTTTTAAGGGATGCATATTCTATTAAGGATTTTCAAAAACTCGCATTAGTGTAGGACATAGTGACCCAAGGTTTTCGTTAAAATGAGTCATTTTCGTCTTTGAAACTGTTGAAGTCTTGCTGTTATTTCTGTAAAATACCTTCCCCTTCAAATTTCAAAAATACTGAGTAATTTGGGCGTTAATATAGACTCCGCAGCACAGTTCTTCTTCAAAAGAAGGAAGAACCGCCTGCAGAGCCCAAAACGAAGAAAACAATGATTTTTTTGAAGAGGAAGAGGATATTTTTTATAACGCCGGCATTGCTGATTAGTAACATATATCTTCTTATTCTTTTCACTTTCCTAAAATATTGACTTAAAACTTTAAACGCGTTTTTCTACAAACCATGTTTTTCAGACCGTCAAACGGTTGTGATGGCCAATAAAGAAGAAGAAGAAGATGTTTTTCAAAATGGTTTCCACGATTTAGTCAAAACTACTTTACCGATTTTGTTCAACGAGGTGTTAAACGACGCATAATGTGACCACAGGACCAACAAATGTAAAGATACCTCGCTTAACACACGTTCATGCGAATATCTTGTAAACCTGACGTGCTGGGAGAAAACGGACAATTTATTTGAGTTCAGCGGGCAAAAATACATAAGGAACGGTTGCTAATTTCTCTGTTGCAAAAGTTTGCCTTTTTTTGTAAACTTGTGTAATTAGTTAAAACTTTGACATTTACGAAGAAAGTTGGAAATACTAAAAACATATCTCCAAAGCGGTGAGTCCTCGACTCGAACAATTTAAAAGCGACTAGATGTGACTAAATTTCGCACCAAATCTACATTGTTGGACATTTAACCGCCAACGCTTACGTAGATTGCGAACTGAAGAAAATATCGCAGCTGTATCGGCCAGTGTTAATGAGGACCATCAATTATCTATTCGTCGCCGTTCGCAGCAATTGGGCCTCTGTTACTCAAGAACGTGGAAAATTTTGTGGAAGGATTTAGGTGTGAAGCCTTTCAAAATACAGCTGGTGCAAGAATTAAAGCCGAACGACCTACCGCAGCGTAGAATTTTTGGCGAATGGGCTCTTGGAAAGTTGGCCGAAGATCCACTTTTTTATCGAAAAATTGTTTTCAGCGACGAAGCTCATTTTTGGCTCAATGGGTACGTAAATAAGCAGAATTGTGAATATCAGCCAGAAGCATTGCAAGAGCTACCAATGCATCCAGAAAAAAACACAGTTTGGTGCGGTTTATGGGCTGGTGGCATCATTGGACCATACTTCTTCAAAGATGATGCGAATCGTAACGTAACTGTGTATGGTGAGCGCTACCGTGAGATGATATCCAACTTTTTTTTGCCCAAAATGCAAGATCTTGACTTGCATGACATGTGGTTTCAACAAGACGGTGCCACACAGCACGCGCAACAATGGACTTATTCTACGAGTTCGGTAAAAATTTTATTTCACGTTCGGGACCGGTCAATTGGCCGCCTAGATCGTGCGATTTAAAGCCTTTAGACTATTCTTTGCGGGGCTATGTTAAAGCTCATGTCTATACAGACAAGCCCACTTCAATTGACAACATTAAAGCATTTATTCGTGAGATACCGGCCGAAATGTTGGAAAGAGTATGCCAAAATTTTACTAAGCGGATGAACCATTTAAGGCGCAGTCACGGTCAACATTTGCATAAAATAATCTTCAAACATTAAATTATATGGACCGTACTATCGATTCAAATAAAGATTATGTGTTTTTTGAATTAACTTTCCTATAGATCTTTAAAAAAAATCACCCTTTATAAGACCTGAGATTATTATAAAGTTTCTATAGACGGGAAAACAGAGGAGGAGTAGAATAAAAGGTCTAACGGTAAAACTTATCGTGAAAATTCCAAAATATTCATAGGACCTATGATTGCATACATAATATGCAGACCATTTCAATATTGCGAAGTTTGGAAATATCAATGTAGACGGGTATATCAAACAATTTAACAACAATTAAACTACTAAAATAAATGCGAAATTTCCTAAAAAATTTTTAATCCTTAAAAAAATTACAAAGTTGCATAATGAGTTCAGATTATGATAAATATTTGGGTAACCAGGTAAATTTTGAAGGTCATAGTAGCCCTTAAATAGCATAGTTTGAATTTTAACTATGCCTCCTAACGACGAACAGTAAAACATTTAAACCAAGTCAATTTGCATGAACTTGAAACCTTCCATTTTTTACTTAAATGCAAATAACTTCTATATTCTTGAACGGATTTAAATGAATTATGTGACGTTGTATTTTTAATAGATAAATCTTTGGTGACCAGCAATAAAATAAATTTTTCACAATTTTTTTCGTGGTGAAAATCGCACTTAAAATATAGCTTTTTTTAAAAAAATTCGTTAATTTAATGCAATGTTGCCGATAAAAGCCTTTATAACGCCGAAGTCAAGCACCGGATTCAGAAGTGGTGTATGAATGAATGATAGGGCATTCAATTTCCTTCCAAGAAAGCACTACCATTTTATAATGAATGAATCGATACTGAAGATATACACATTTTTCTAAAGGTACTTTTTTCAGAATCAAAAATCTAGCTTTTCCGCGATTTCTCGAAGACGGCCCCACTAAAAAAATCGTGATATGGATTTTTGGACTCAGCGGGGGGACTTACATAAGAAATTGCTACCAAACGTTCGGGATCGCAAAATTTTTATTATTTTGTAAACTAGTGTTATTATTGGAACCGATAGCACCGGAACGAAACCGAAACGTTGGTACCGGTACAGTTTCAGTTTTGCGGTTCCAAATAACAACTTCCTTCTGCACCAGAAAGTATGGGGCGCAGAACTGTACATCTATTAACACCAGCTCAGGTGGCCACAACCAAAAGTTCAAGCAGAAAATTTAGTTTTGTGCAACTTTTATTCATCTAGCGAAATGGTTTGTTCAGGAAATGGAAAAGCGAGAGAAATCCCTTTTTAAAAACAATTCCCTACGAAGTTCTCTATCGGGTGTGTTCGAGAAATCTCTAGAGGTTTTCGTATAAACGTTAGCATTTCATAAAGCTGTTTGAATTTATAAGTTTAGGGGCTCAAATATGCTCGGATTTGAAACCGCCTGCTCAAAGCCAAGTAGATTTAATGCGTACGGTTTTCCTTCCACATAATCTAGTGGGCGGACTGATTCTTGGCACTTTGCAAATAAAGAAGTCCAAGTTTAGTTGGAAGTGCAATCGCTTATACGAAAATCTCTAAAGATTTCTAGAACACCACTGTATATAAGGAATTTTGTTCTGAACACTGTTGTTTCGTATTATGTTGTTTCGTGTTTATATTATAAAATATTCCTTCTGACAAACATTTTTTTGGTCCCTTTGAAAATCGCTATAAAGAAGTTCAACTGAATATGTGACATATTTTGGACGTAACGCTTAGTACTGAGACGGTAGCTGATAAATCATTGCTTTATGATAAATGCAGTTTAAATGCTGATTTATCTGAGAGCGCGTGTGTTGCTACGCCGCCTTTAGAATTTTAAAAGCGAAGAAGTAAAGCTTTCTTGACAGTTACCATCTATCAAATCTTCATCTAGCTAAATTCACCATCCGTCTATTTACACTTGAAATAGCTTGTCCAACGGTTAGCGACTTCGACCAAACTCGCAGATCAGATTAAAAACATTACTTTACCCCGACCGTGTTTGAGAGCAGTTATATTGGAGCAAACAGTTTTTCTCACTAAAATCCATTTTCCGACCGAACTTTGATGGCAGCTACGAAGTACATCCGACCGTCGGTTCCGAATATACAGCGTGCAGTAAAAGATTTTTTTCAAGGTTTCAGCTCGATAGCTCCAAACAGGGACTATCGCGTAGAAACAGACAAACGGACGGCAAAGCTTCGACCAGTCGTCATGCTGATCAAGAATATATATATTTTTTGTGGCGGAGATGATTCCTTCTATGCGTTGCAAACTTCTGGGCAAAATTATAATACACTTTTCAAGTGTAAAATTAGGCAAATTTTATATTTTTAGTTGGTCCGTTTGATCAACATGTTTCATTGACTCATAAAATTTTTTTTTGCAAATTTGTAATATTTTTAAACCGATTGACCCGACACCTATCAAATATTTATACCTGATTAAGATTTTTTTGTGATTGACCTAGGTTGAAAAATTAGTGCAATAGTCAAAAATGAATATGATATGAATGAAATGATAGAGGTTTGACATGTATGGGACAAATGCTTCTTATACTTGCAGGCAGATCAAGTTTATTTTCAATTTTCGCCACGCCCCCTCCCGCCCCCGCAATTTTGAAAAAACGTCATATATCCGACAGTTTTATAGATATTGTAGATGATTAGTACCTTCTAAAGATAGGTAGTCATTGGCAATATGTATCGATTTGCCGAAGAAATGATAAAGATCGGATGAGCGGTTCTCAAGTTATGAGAAAAAAGTGTAAAAAAGCGACGCATTCAGCATAGACACCGGGTACAGAGTATGTTATAGTCGGGCTTGAACGACTTTCTCACTTGTTTTTATAAGACATATGTGAGCGAAAAATAGAGAAAAGGTATCTTCGGCCGGTGATAAGGCTAGTATATTTATGTAAAAAAGAAGAAGAAGAAGAATTTATGTAAATGTCGTTGAAATTGTTAGCGGAGTAATTTTATATGTAACCCCCGCAAGCGTTACTCCATTTATTAGTATAATTTTTTTTTGCATTCAATTTGACGTCTTAGACTCATTTTTAACCGAAGTCAATCACTAAAAATCTTTGGCAGGTAATAGTAGCCCTTAAATAGAATAGTTTGAATGTTAACTATGCCTCCTAAGTCGAACACAAAAACAATCAAACTAAGTCAATTTGCATGAACTTAAAACCTTCCATTTTTTACTTAAATGCCTTTATAACGCCGAATGCAAGCACCGGATTAAGAAGTGGTGTATGAATGAATGATAGGGCATTTAATTACCTTCCAAGAAAGCATTACCATTTCATAATGAATGAACCGGTACTGAAGATACACTTTTCCTTACTTTTTCAAAATCAAACAAGTAGACCGTTGAGTCGAGTAGCCCGACTTCAATATACCCTTACAATTGACAACGAGAGCGTAGTTAAAGTCGGCTCTAACCGACTTCGATAAACCCGTTACTCATGAAAAACATGAACAGTGCTCCTGCTTTCCTTAGGGTGACCATCCGAAAAGTAGAACATTTTTAGGTGGGTGTGTAGCTGGGCCTTGGTTCGCTTTTGCTCATAACTTCTGAACCGTTCATCCGATTTTTATCATTTCTTCGGCAAATCGATTCATTTTGCTAATTACTAACTATCTCTAGAAGGTACGAATCGTCAATATTTAAAACTGTAGGAGATATAACGTTTTTCCAAATTGCGGGGCGGGAGGGGGCGTGGCCAAAATTTGAACAACTTGATCTGCGGAGATAAAGAAGCATTTGTCCCATACATGTCAAACCTCTATCTTTTACCATCTCGAGATCGACGCGTTCATACAGACGACGGACAGACGGCAGACGGACGGACGGACCGGACGGACAGACGGACTGCTAAATCGACCGCTGTTGATGCTGATCAAGATATATACACATTTCTAGGGTCCGAAAGGTTTACTTCTTCCTGTTACATACAATTGCAAAAAATAGCTTTTCCGCGATTTCTCGAAAACGGCCCCACTAAAAAATATTTGGACAGCATTTTTGGACTCAGCAAAGGGATTTACATATGAAATGACTGTCAAATGGTCGGGATCGGAAATGCTGTAAACTAGTGTAATGGGAAACGGTTCTCGGTTCTCCAAAAATAATTTGTATCCGTTCCGGTTTCAGTTCCGGTACGTGACTTGAAACAGTTTACTTCGGTTAACGGTTCCAGTTTCGGTATTGAGCCCTGATTAAGATCCTTTTGAAATGGATATTATCATATTATTTTTTACACACTGCCATGCACTTGAATAGGGACAAGCATTTTAAAACGGATATACAACTATTTGAGTGAAGCAATGAAAGTTAACGCTTTACGCTTTACCGGAGTTTTACTCAGAATGATGAAATCACATTTGTCTCGTTGAAAAATAATTTTTAACAATAGACTACGTTAATTTGAAAAAGTGTTTTTATTTTAATTTATTCCATAAAGAATAAAGTACGGAGTGGTAAAAAATATTTCCTATTCAAGAGCATGGCAGTGTATAGTAATATCCTTTTCACGATTTTCAGCTCCATTAGATAAAAATTTAAGATCAAGTTAACATTAGGCGGATATTTCATCCGAATCTCCTTTTTTCTTAGTGTACTAATAGATTTCTGCAATCTTGTGGGGCTTGTTGAGATTTGATTAAATTTTTTTGTAAAAATTGACGAGTTTTTTAACCCAGGCCAGGCAGAGATTAGTTCTCTTATTTGCTTACCAAAGACTTTACCAATTGACCGTAATGGCAAACCAAATATAACTGCATTGTGTTTGTAAATGTAAATGCCATATAGTTTATGCCTTCCAGATTGATTCCCTGACTCATTGCGTGTGTAGCCACCGTACAAATGACTCCCGCGGTAGTCAGCAGACTAAATAGCAACGAACCGCCAAAGATCCTGTTGATGTCCTTCTGGATGCTGCAGATTAGCGCAGTGTAAAACATAATACATATTGTTATTCAGAGCCACTTACTGAATCAGATAGTTGTGCTTGTCTATAAGTTGGAGTAGAAATTTCCGATCCGCCTGGTCATGCTCGAAATGTGGCTGAAATTCTTGCAGAATACCGCGAAAGGTATTTAAAGTGTATGCAGACTTGAACTTGAAAGCAAAACAGCCACAAATCCGTGGTTATATTGGAAACGACCATGTGGGTGGTGTGAATCCACTCTAGTACACAAACCCACAGGTAGCGCCGGATTGTGTACTGTTGCAAATCAACCATAAAAAATGGATAGTAGTGAAGATATTGCAATTGATCCTCTTTCTGGAAAAGGTACATTTGCATCGTTTGCATAAAGGGGCTAAAGAGAGCTAGAGCCGAACTGCCGAGGTAAACTATAATGCCGACTATCATCGGACGTGGCCAGTAGAACTTGTTGACACAATGATCGCTCCTAGCCTTCGCACTCTTTGGATACAGCATTGCCAATTTGGTGCTCATCATTTTAAAGGCGTCCCGCTGCTCAGATGTGGCAAACTTGATATCCGAATTGATGGCATATACGACCAGAAACGTGTAACGCATAATAAGCGACTGACTGTTAATTGTTGTTGTTTCGAAGATGCGGAATATCATGAAGCCCATACAAATAGCGTGACTGACAATACATATCCAGCGATAGATGAGCATCAGGAGCTTATGGGAATACGATTTCGGAGAATCCAGCATGTAAATGCCGATGAGTCGATGAGCCAGGCTTGGTAAACGGGTGAAGTCCTCGTAAGCGTACTGCACGGTCTCCATTCTAAATGCTTTATGTATCCTATTCCGTCCAACTGGATAAGTTTTTGTTCTGGCACAGCTGACTAATGGATGTGGTTTTTCCAGGAGTCCATAATTGATGACTAATTAAGGGGTGTTGAGTAGATGCGGACGGGGAATGAGGAAAATTGCGGTTTCTCAGCTCTATAATTACAAGCACGTGAAGTTCAGCTATAAAATTTGAACAATCCATTTCATCCATGATTGAAATACGATCATTAAAAAAGATGTTTATCAGCCATGTTCTTAATTCCACTTACACAACAGTTGGTACAGTTTGATACAAAAACCGGTGGAAGTGGAATTGAGAACATGGCTGTATAATTGGGTTTAGAAGAACGTCTTTTTTCTAAATCTTGTTACACTGTTGATGCTAAAGCATTTTTCCCCTCCAAAATCGGTTATGGCAAGTAACTGAAGTTTTAACGGCATACTTTTTATATTTTTACGTAAAGAAATGTTTATTCCCGACCCCTAATGGCGTACGCAGGATTAAGGGTATCGTTTTTAGGACAGCCGAAAGTTAAGCAACTTGTTTAAAGATGCATGGCTGTCGTCATATTACAACAGAAAGATTTTAATTACATTTGGTGCACCTTCAAAAATAGTTGCTTAACTTCCGATTTTCCTCACAACGGTGCCCATTACCGAGCAGAGGATTCTATATTATATATTATATGTTCTATATTAGAAAGACTCTGTTCTATATGAATGATCGATCGTTTGAAGTTCCTAGTAGTTCCCAAGTGCTTATTTGCTGTGAAGTGTGTGATAACTTATTACTAATAAGTCTTTGTAGTTGATTTATGTGCTTATAGTGCAAGCACAAATTGTTCTTAAATCATACCCAAGCAGTTCATAAACTGAGCTCAAAATATATGTTATAATATGTTGCTCACTGTTCACTGTTTAAGAAAAAACGGGATTACTCTACTTTTGTCAACGATTGGATTGGATTTCGGTAGATAAAGAACCAATTTTTTTCTAAAAAAATACGAGAGCGTAGGTTAACTTCCTCCCTCGGCGACTTCGATATTCCCGTTATTTAGGTCAAAAATGTCTAAGAACCTTCCTGTGTTCATAAGGGGGGAAAGCCGAAAATTATTCAAAATTTTTTAACTCCTCTATTTATTATTCGTTCTTTGTGAAAATTAGATGGATTACAGATATTGTTAATATAAATGTAAGTTTCAAATTTGAGATTGATATCTTTAAAAAAGTGGGAGCAATTTAAAACGGTCTGCTATACATCCTTCCTCCCTCTTTACTGCCCGGACTGTCCCACGAGTGCTTTCGCCATCAACTCAAAAAAAAAAAAAAAACAGGTTTCGCTCGGCCAGGCGACCTCGACACCAAATTCGCTACAATATTATATGTTACCACATAATTCTGCCAAGTTTGATCTAAATCGGATGACTATGGCAGATAGCTGCTATAGGAGAAAAGATATGAATATTATCTGTTTCAACCTAATTTGAATGAGTATGATCCAAATCGGATGAATATATCAATTAGCTGCTTTATAACAAACTGCCCAGGCAAATGGTTTAGTTATCCGTTGTAACTAACTTTATTTAATTATAATATTACTCGCTATTACATTGAAGAGACCAAAGGCGGTCAGTGATGGCACACGCCTATATCGATAGCTTTCCATTAATATCGATAGGTGGCTGCACCTTTCGCCTAAAGGACATCACCGGATATCACATCATTATAATTAAGGGGGTTGACCCGTGTGACGGCCGTTTTTATACACGTAGAGTAACAAGTAAGAGTGTTGCGGTCGAGTGCCCCGACAGCAAAATACCCTGTTCCAAGTAATGTGGTTCCTATAGCTTTGAACTCCTTTTATTTTAAAATTTATTTGAATAATTGGGGAGGCCGCATACTTCGGTGTTTTTGCTCGGATCTTGTAGTGGTATACAGAATAGAATATATATTCAATCATTAGGTTCAAAATCAAAAATTTTAGCTCTGACAGTTTTTCGCGGTTAGAAGGAGAAGGAGGAGGAATTTGCCAAATCTGAAGCAAACTTGATTTGGGTACGATATACACCCACATACATGCAAAAATTTGTGGCTCTACCTCTTATAGTCTCTGAGATCAACGCGTTCATACAAGAGAGAGAGAGACAGTTTTTCGCTGCTAAAAGATGGAGAAGGTGGAATTTTCCAAATCTGAAACCAACTTGATCTGGGTACAGTATACACCTTCAAACATGAAAAAATTGGTGGCTCCACCTCTTATAGTCTGTGAGATCCACGCGTTTATACAGAGAGAAAGACAGTTTTTCGCTGATAAAAGATGGAGGAGGAGGAATTTTCCAAATCTAAAACAAACTCGATGTGGGTACAGTATACACCTACATACATGCCAAAATTGTGGCTCTATCTGTTACAGTCTCTGAGATCGACGCGTTCATACAGACAGACAGACGGACAGACGGACGGACGGACAGACGGACAGACGGACATGGCTAAATCGACTCGGCTGTTGATGCTGATCAAGAATGTATATACTTTATAGGGTCGGAGGTGCTTCCTTCTGGCTGTTACATACATTTGCACAACTTCATGATCCCCTTTTTCCCATTTTTAATGAGAACAGGATATAAAAAGGGTATACTAAAGTCGTAACAGGCAGAGGAATCATTTCCGACCATATAAAGTAGATATATTCTTGATCAGCATCAACAGCCGAGTCGATTTAGCCTTGTCCGTCCGTCCGTCCGTCCTCCTGTCTGTATGAACACCTAGATCTCAGAGATGGTAAGAGATAGAGGTTTGACATGTATGGGACAAATGCTTCTTTTATCTGCACGCAGATCAAGTTTGTTTTAAATTTTGGCCACGCCCCTCCCGCCCCCGCAATTTGGAAAAAACGTTATATCTCCTACAGTTTTAAATATTGACGATTCGTACCTTCTAGAGATAGTTAGTAATTAGCAAAATGAATCGATTTGCCGAAAAAAATTAAAAAGATCGGATGAACGGTTCTAAAGTTATGAGCAAAAAGGAACACAGGAACACTGTTTAACATGTTTTTTCATGAGTAACGGGTATATCGAAGTCCGTTAGAGCCGACTTTAACTTACGCTCTCGTTTAAACTGTTTTTGGGAATTTTTTTTTGAAGAGCGATAAAATATTAAAATTTTAAATTATTTAACATATCGCTCACTTGCTTCAATACTGGCATAACTCAAAAAACACGATTTTTGACTTACTGATACAGAAATATACGATGTGTTGATATTGATATCTCTTATACTTTTGACGTGAGATCAAAATATGTCGAAATATAATTTTACAGGTTAATTTTCATGTTATTGCAAGAGCGTCATATCTCAGTTGTCCTGCAGCCGATATTGCGCATACATACTTCGGCTTTTAGTTAAAACATCATATTTTAAAGTTTTATTAATGAGCATTTTAAATTTATTATATTTTACTAGATTAACTCGAAACTAAAATAATAATTTTTTTTCCGAATAACCCCATTGATAACTTTTAACGCGTTTTTCTCAAAATGGATTATTTTGAGTTATGCCAGTATTGTAGTAAGTGAGCGATATGTTTGGTATATCTAGAAGTAAATTTAGAATTTTTTTGAAGTCACAACTATGAGAACTTTCAGTGTTACACCGCGGGAGGGTTAGTCATGTTGAAAAAAGGTACTGCATTGGTCAACACGATTCCGGTCGACTGAGTGATGTGAAATCAATAAGGGAAATAACGTTTTAATCTGTTTGACTGTATCTACGAGCTAAACTAGTGTAATTTGAAAATATTAAAACATAAAAATTTTACTCGACTTTGAAATTTTTTAAAAAAAAAACCTTTTTTTTGGCTGTTTTGTTTCATAAAAAAAATGACGTGACATTTTTAAAATATACTAGTTCAGCTCATAGCCCCACATATGCTGAACATATACTAAAAGTTTCACGGCGATCGATCAAGTCGTTTTTGAGATATCATGTTGACCAGTTGGAAACAAGTGGTTGCGAGAAAAATGAGTTTCAAAGTTCCTCTATATATGAGTGTAACTCTCTAACGACATCCGATATCGAAAAATCCTTTTAACCACATATTCTACATAAGTTATAAATGCGAATTATGAAAATAAAATTTCAGATTTTTTGAAACCATCACATCACCATCACCCCAGCTACCAAATATGAGAGCGTAAGTTAAAGTCGGCTGTAACCGACTTCGATATACCCGTTACTCATGAAAAGAAATGTTAAACAGCGTTCCTGCGTTCCTAAGGGTGAACATCAGAAAAGTATGCAACATTTTGTTAACTTCGCTATTTATTATCCGATCTTGATGTAAATTTCAGGTAGTATATAGTTATTGCTAATATAAATTTAAGTTCAAAATTTGAACCCGATATCTTAAAAAATGTGGGAGTTATTTAACATTTTCTATTGTGGGGGCGGGGGTGGGCGTGGCAAAAATTGAAACAAACTTGATCTGCCTGCAGACAATAGGAATCTACATGTACAAATATAACTAAAATGGTCAAAGTAGCTGCGAGGAATTTCATATATATCTGAAACATATTTGATCTGGCTACGCTATTCACCTATGTGAATGCAAAAATTTGCGTCTTTAACTCTTATAGTCTCTAAGATCGACGCGTTCTTACAGACAGACGGACATGGCTAAATCGAATCCGCTGTTAATGCTGATCAAGAACATGTATACTTTACAGGGCAGGAAATGTTTCCTTCTCCCTGTTACATACATTTGAACCACTTCATGATCCCCTTTTACCCATTTACAATGGGAACAGGATATAGGGGAGAGTAAGGGGTTCTGAGCCAGTGGGGGTTGTGAACCACTCAAATATTGGCCACAAAAAAAAATAATATACAACTTTTTGTTTATTTCAAGTGTCTCCCTTCTTGTTACCTAACTTTTGGCAAGCAACCTACCAGTCAACACGTTCTTTAACTTTGTGCAGCAGAACGCTATTTTTTAAAAAAAAAAGTTTTATTTTTCATTTTTGACTTGCGAATATTAATTACAGTTTTTTCGTAACGGCAAAAGTAAGTATAAAGGAAATATCTTTGGTCAATTGCCCTTTTTGATAAAAAATATGAATTAAAAAAAAATGATATTTTAGTTATGTGACGTCAACAAAAAAAAGTGAGATATGGGGGTTGTGAGCCACTTTGCCAAAAAGTAGGTTTTGACTTGCAAAGAGAATATTGCAATGATTCGCAATAAAACCGAGGAAAAACGGTCCAAAGAAGTAAAAAAACATTAAAAAAGGCAAACAAAAGAACAGCCCGCTGCCGTCAATCTTTTTTCACTTTTCATTAATATTTCTTAATTCAGAATATGAGAAAAACGGTCAATTTTTCTTTTTAATAAAAAATAACTGCTTAAAAGCCTGAATTTTCAGCTTTTAAATATGTGGCTTACAACCCCCCACAAATTTTCGAAATGTCAAAAACCACTTCCTTTTCAATATGAAATGAAAAAACCCCAAAAATTCGTTTTTTAAAACTAATGATGAGGAAAGTTACTTACAAGGTACAAAAAATATTGATTTTTGGCGAAGTTATGTTTGAAAAACAAAACTATGATCACAACCCCCACTCTCCCCTACAAAATCAAAATTAGCTGCCACGAAATTTGAGCCGATGTCGTGAATTTTTGAATCCACTAAACTAGCCATTATTCAGTGTAGTAATACATATGTATAAGGAAAGATGAGGAGGGTAAAGATTTTGTTTAGCTGCACTCTTATTCGTTTGCTCTTTTTTCTTTGTGCCCGTCCGCAACAGTGTTGCGCTATGTACATATGTATGGAAAACAAGGCTGCAAACCGGGTCGGAGTTGAAATGTCTCCGACTACGGAATTGTTAGGAAGTCCAAACCGAACCTGAACCGGAGCAGAACAATGTTTTCTTTCCGAACCCGAACCTTAATCGGAGCAAAAAAAAAGTAGAAAAGGGTTGGGTTAAAAAAATATGATCTATTATATTTTTTCTAGCTGCTATATTTGTCAAGTTTGACATTTCCAAATATTTCTTAGCTTTGAAATAAAAACAACTCACAAAGAAACATTTTGCTTCATTGTATAATATTCAAAAGGTTCTAATAAATACATATTAGCTTAAAGAATGAAAATATAATTAATAATTCTTTACCTTGTTTATCTTCTGATGAAGATGAAAAGCAATCTTTGTGCTTAAAAGTTTTGGAAAAACAATCATTGTAAAGAACTTAACAATGTCACATTTGTTGTACTCGCAGTTCCTGCAATACAAGTAAAGGTCGTGCGCACTTTTCCGACTCATATATTTGTTTTATCCAGTGATAAAATCAGTAATAATGAAACATTGCTGGAAGACACACTATTGATTAACATATACCAAGTATGTTAAATGAGGGGATCGAATTTCTTCCACTAATATAGAAGGGCGAATACAAAGACTTCGGTCAATTTGGCGTTGGCTATTGTAGTCAGCTTTTGCACTAGAGCTGCCTTTGGAATTCCCAAACAATCATAGCAATGGCCTCTGACGACTTGCAGTAGATAGCACTAGTTTACAGCATTTCCGTTCCCGACCATTTGACAGTCAAATCCCTTTGTTGAGTCCAAAAATGCAGTCCAAATATTTTTTAGTGGGTTTTTTGATTCTGAACAAAGTACCTTTAGAAAAATGTATATATCTTCCGTATCGATTCATTCATTATAAAAAGGTAATGTGTTCTTGAAAGGTAATTGAACGCCCTATCATTCATTTGTACACCACTTTTTAATCTGCTGCTTGAATTCGGCGTTAAAAATGATTTTATCTGCAACTTTGCATTGAATTTATGAATATTTTTAAAAAAGCTAGATTTTAAGTGCGATTTTCACCACGAAAAAATTGTGTAAAATTTATTTTATTGCTGGTCACTAAAGATTTTTAAATCCGTTCAAGAATATAGAAGTTTTTGGCATTAAAAGTAAAAAATGGAAAGTTTTAAATTCATGCAAATGAGACTAGATTTTAAACATTTTTCTTTGGTGAACTAGTTTTATAGCTTGGTGAACAAAATTTAACAGAAATTTGATTAGTTGTTAATTTTATAGGACATAATGTTTGAAAAAACAGTCAAACCGAACAAATTAATCTCCAAAAAATATTATTTCCGCGCTCTGAGGCTGTCTTCATATAATGTACAAAAAAATATGCTCTTTCTGTTTTATAAAAATATCACAAAAAATATTCGGGATCAAATACAGATTGCATCTCCGCCAAGAAAAACACAAAATACAGAATACACGGGGAAAAACTTTTTGGACTTAAGTATTTTCATTTTTAAAATTTTTTTTGTAAACTTCAAAATAATAGCATTAAGTAATTTTTTGGAAACATTGGAGCTGCAAGTTCCTATGTTGTTATACTTTATGTGGTCGGAGATGATTCCTTCTATGCGTTGCAAACTTCTGGGCAAAATTATAATACACTTTTCAAGTGTATAAAAAACTTTTATCCGGTTACGATTTTGGTTTCAAATTTAAAAGCGTTTCTAGCGGTTAAGGGTTATGGTTTTAATCTCTTCTTTTAACAATTTAATCGTTTTTAAACTAGTCAGAAATTGTAAAAGTCATTCAATCTCTTTTCAATATGTGTTATTATTAAACCTATGGTTCCGTGTCAGGCAGAAATTTCAAAGTGTGTCAATTCAGGTAAGGAACAGTTTGGGTATAATAAAAATTTTGCAGTAATTTATCGGTGCAGAATTAGTTAATGGAAACAACATAGAAGGTGCAAGAGCTTTAAATTTCTTATATGCTTACCAAAGACTTTATCAATTCACCGTAATGGCAAACCAAATACAACTGCATTGTGGTTGTAAACACGAATGACATATAGGATATGCCCTCCAGATTAATTCCCTGCCTCAGTGCGTATATAGCCACCGTACAAATCACTCCCGCGGTAGTCAGCAGACTAAATAGCAACGAACCGCCAAAGATCCTGTTGATATCCTTCTGGAGGCTGCGGATAAACGCCGTGTACAACTTATGCCCATATAGAATTGTCATTAAGTACCACTTACTAAATAAGGTAGTTATGTTTGTTTATAATCTTGACCAAAAATTTGCGATCCGCTAGGTCATGGTCGCGATGTGGTTGAAAATCTAGCAAAGTTCGTGAAAGATAATTAAAGTGCATGCTGATTTGCACTATAAAACAAATCAGCCACAAGTCCGTGGTAATGTTGGACACAACCATTTGGGTGGCGTTAATCCACTCGAGTAAACAGACGCACACGTAGCGCCAGACTGAGTGCTGGTGCGAATCAACAATGAAATAGGGAAAGCAGTGAAGATATTCAAATTGATCTTCTTTCTGAAAAAAGTGCAGTCCAATCGTCTGAATTATGGGTCCTATGACAGGCAAAGCCGAACTGCCAAAGTATACAATAATGATGATCACCAGGGGACGTGGCCAGTAGTACTCGTTGACCCGATGCTCAATCCTTGCCAGCGTACTTTTCGGATACAGGGCAGCCAATTTGCTATTCAACATTTGGATTGCGCCACGCTGCTCAGATGTCGCAAATTTAATATCCGAATTGATGATATAGATGGCATTAAAGATGTAGTGCATGATTAGAGGAGTACTGTCTATGGTCGTTCCTTCGAAGATGCGGAATATTATGAAGGCCACACAGATAGCATGACTGACAATGCAAATCCAGCGGTAGATGAGGCTCAGAAGCTTACTGGGGTACTTCGTCGGTGCGTCTAGCATATAATAGCCGATAAGACGATGGGTCAAGCTGGGAAAACGGGTGAAGTCCTCGTAGGCGTACTGAACGGGCTCCATTTCAAAAGATTAATGTCCGTTAAATTGCAGTAGTTTTTATACTGACAGAGCTGCCTGATTGATGTGGTGACTGATTAAAGGGTTAGGCGAAATTGCGTGAGCGAAGTGGACAGCTGCCGGGCTACACGTATTTGTCGTTCATTTAGAAAATATAACACTTTCAGTCAAGTGAGAATATTTTGCGGTTTTGCTGTTTTATAATTGGCTTAAGGTGGCCGGCCCAAGGTCAGATTAAATTTATGTTTGTATTCCCATCGCAAGCTTTTTTGAGTTCCTCTTGATCCTTTCATCAACAGACTTTGCTGCCGACTATAACTGCTTGGGAATCACAAAGCGCATATGAAGAAATATACAAAAACGAACACTTTTTAAATGGACACTATTAGAGTGGCTTCAAATTTTCAGCCTGGATAAGACCCGAGGAACGCAAATCAACGCACTCTCCCATTTTGTTGATTAGAAAAACGCTTTCTAAAATTCGATAAGGTCCCACTTTCTATACTTGCAAAGTACACATTACTTTGCTTGATGACGTACTCATCGCCTAAAAACCTTCCCAAACTACTCAAAAAATTAGCAGAACACTAACATTAATGTTAACATATTACCATTATGTTGGCAGAAAACAGAACACTGACCCCAAATAAATGACAAAAGTAGTGTTTCCTTGGGAAAAGACGAAAATTACGCAACGATTTTTACACCCTTGTCCTGAAGAAGGAAGCATCTCCGACCACATAAAGAATATATATTCTTGATCAGCATTGATATAGCTATGTTTCTATGCTATATCCTCCGTCTGTTTTAAAGCACGGTTCCCCAAGCAGAGAGCGCGAAAATGTGACTGTGTCTCTCTCTAACACACAATGAAGGTTGACTTCGGCAAGCATTCGGTAAGAATTGGCAACTAACTTTGTGCCCCCGGGGCTATCGTTGGGGAACTCTGTTTTAAAGCTATCTTAACCAAACAAGTCTTTTGGTACAAATACGGAACATGACCCATACAACGACGCTATTGTGAAATTCATGTCGAAATACAGATTACGCCAAAAATAATCAAATATGAACAACTAACTAACTAACTAACTGAAGACATGGAGCACTACTTCGACAGCACCAAAGCAGATCCTCCACAAAAACAACGATGCCAGGTTTTTTGGGCAAGTGTGCCGCACACACACTCACACACATTCTAAACGAACCCTTAAGGTTCGAAGGCACTAAGGCCCTAGTTTCGCTAGCGAAAAGCTAGCGAATTCGGCGCTTGTTATTCGCTAGTGTCCAAGTTATCAAAGCTGTAGTCACTCAGACATGCTTAAAAGCAAATCGAAGAGAGCAAATGTGTTTCGCTCAAGGATACAAACCACTCGGAAATAAGAACTGATTCGGTTCAGTGGTTCACACAGTTTTTGAACCGCCGGTTCGGTTCATTGCATGGTTTTTGGGGCTTACTGAACCGCGGTTACGGTTCGGTTCGCTCTTTATTCATTAAATTAACTAAAGAAACATATATTTGATACAAGTATTCAGATTACACAGTTCTACAAATTGACACCTTTTGTGAGCATCCTGAGAATCTTTAACTAATTCCGGCGCGCCTACCCATGCTGACTACGAGTTGGTATGTTAAAGCCATATCTTAGTTTCTGGTTCCAAGATATTCGCGCATAAACTAAATTTCCGACTTCTTGCCGTCTATCTATATATATAAAAGAGTTCAACCTGACTGACTGACTGACTGACTGACTGACTGACTGGTGACCGTCGCACAGCCCAAACCATAAAAGATAGAAACATGAGATTTTCACAGTAGTTTTATCTAATGCTGAAAGTGAGTACTAAGAACGGATTTCGGAAAATTCTGTCGGGAAATGTGGAAAATTTGCGGAAAACTGTTGTATGAAACTTTTTTGTTTTTCATCCGATCAAGTTCAAACTTATTTTCAAAGATCTATATGAAAATTCAACAACAACTGCATACCAAACTTCCGGAAAATTTACCCCCCTGGGTGGAAAGTGGGTGGTCAAGGTTGTATGGGCGAAACTATAGTTGCCAGCGATTTGCTTCAAACTCATTTTCAAAGTTACGCATAATAAAATATAGGAAACGTAACTTTAAAATTTTGGAAAATCTATCCATGAAGTCGGAAAATTCACGGAAAACTGTTGTATGAAACTTTTTGTTTATTATCCGATCAGATTCAAACTCATTTTCAAAGATCTATATGAAAATTCAACAATAACTGTGTACTAATTTTCAGGAAAATCCGACCTGGAAAAGTCGGAAAAGGGTCGGAAAAGTTTGTATGGTAAACAATTTTTTTCATCCGATTGACTTGAAACTTGGTTTGCAAGAATAGTACGAACAATAATTCGACACATATGTTCGCGATATTGGAAAACCCGCCAACGAGGAAAATGGCCGGAAAATTCAGCATGCAAAAAACTATTTTTCATCCGATTGACTTCAAACTCGGTTTGTGAGTATAGTAAGTGAAATAAAATGAGATGTGATTTTCCGATGCTGGAACATTTGACCCAACGGTCGGGAAATTCCTGGAAAACTCTGCATGCAAAAAACTATTTTTCACCAGATTGACTTGAAACTCGGTTTGAAGGGATAGAATACGAAATAATTTGTGATTGCATTTTCCGATGTTGGAAATACCGCGGGGAAGTGGGAGAATAGTGGTTGGGAGTGGGTGGTTAGTGGGAGGGATGTGGGTGATAAGTGGGCGGGAGTGGGGAGGGATGTGGGTGAGAAGTGGGTGTGAAGTGCGTGGGAATCGGAAGGGAAGTGTGTGGGATGTGGGAGGGATGTTGGTGAGAAGTGGTTGGGATGTGGGTGGGATGTGAGTGGGAAGTGTGCACGAAGTGGGTGGGAATGGGAAGGGATGTGGGTGAGAAGTGGGTATTAAGTGGGTGTGAAGTGGGTGGGAAGTGGGAGGAATGTGGGTGATAAGTGGGTGGGATGTGGCTGGAAAGTAGGTGGGAAGTGGGTGGAAGCTGTGTAAGAAGTGGATAGTGGGTGGGATGTGGGCGGGAAGTGTGTAGGATGTGGGTGTGATGTAGGTGGGAAGTGGATGGGATGTGGGCGGGAAGTGGGCGGGAGGTGGAAGTGATGTGGGTGGGATGTGGGCGGGAAATGGGCGGGATGTGGGTGGGGATTTGGGTGGGATTTAAGTGGGAATTGGGTGTAGGGTGGGTGGGATGGGGTTGGGAGTTGGAGGGAAAACCCATCAGCAAAGTTCGATTTCTGGGGTCTACGGTGTATTATTATATCTAATATTGTTTTGTTCTATACTGTTGAAGGCGCAGCGAAGCGCGTCGGGTTATTTGCTAGTCTATATATATAAAAGAGTTCAACCTGACTAATTGACTGACTGACTGGTGACCGTCGCACAGCCTAAACCATAAAAGATAGGAAGATGAGATTTTCACAGTAGTTTTATCTTATGCTGAAAGTGAGTACTAAGAACGGATTTTGGAAAATTCTGTCGGGAAATGTGGAAAATTCGCGGAAAACTGTTGTATGAAACTTTTTTGTTTTTCATCCGATCAAGTTCAAACTCATTTTCAAAGATCTATATGAAAATTCAACAACAACTGCATACCAATCTTCCGGAAAATTCACCCCCCTGGGTGGAAAGTGGGTGGTCAAGGTTGTATGGGCGAAAGATTAGTTGCCAGCGATTTGCTCCAAACTCATTTTTAAAGTTACACATAATAAAATATAGGAAACGTGACTTTAAAATTTTGGAAAATCTATCCACGAAGTCGGAAAATTCACGGAAAACTGTTGTATGAAACTTTTTTGTTTATTATCCGATCAGATTCAAACTCATTTTCAAAGAGCTATATGGAAATTCAACAATAACTGTGTACCGATTTTCCGGAAAATCCCACCCGGAAAAGTCGGAAAGGCATCGGAAAAGTTTGTGTGGTAAAAATTTTATTTTCATCCGATTGACTTTAAACTTGGTTTGCAAGCATAGTACGAAAAATAATTCGACACGTGTTTTCCCGCCGACGAGGAAAATGGCCGGAAAATTCTGCATGCAAAAAACTATTTTTCATCCGATTGGCTTAAAACTCGGTTTGTGAGTATAGTAAGTGAAATAAAATGAGATGTGATTTTCCGATGTTGGAACATTTGACCCAACGGTCGGAAAATTCCTGGAAAACTCTGCATGCAAAAAACTATTTTTCACCCGATTGACTTGAAACTCGGTTTGAAGCGATAGAATACGAAATAATTTGCGATTGCATTTTCCAATGTTGGAAATACCGCCGGGTAGTGGGAGAATAGTGGGCGGGAGTGCGTGGTTAGTGGGAGGGATGTGGGTGATAAGTGGGCGGGAACTGGGTGGGAGGTGGGTGGGCAGTGGGAGGGTTGTGGGTGGGAAGTGGGTGTGAAGTGGGTGGTAATCGGGAGGGAATTGGGTGGGAAGTGGGAGGAAAGTGGGCGGGAAGTGGGAGGGATGTGGGCGGGAAGTGGGTGGGAAGTGGGAGGGATGTTGGTGAGAAGTGGGTGGGAGGTGGGGCGTGTGCGTGGGACGTGGGAGGGATGTGGGTGGGGTGGGTGGGAAGTGGGTGGTAATCGGGGGGGAAGTGGGTGGGAAGTGGGAGGGAAGTGGGAGGGAAGTGGATGGGAAGTGGGAGGGATGTGGGCGGGAACTGGGTGGGAAGTGGTGGGATGTGGGCGGAAAGTGGGTGGGATGTAGGTGGGATGTGGGTGGGTGTGGGTGGGAGGTGGGTGGGCAGTGGGCGCGATGTGGGTGGGAAGTGGAAGGGATGTGGGTGGAAAGAAGGTGGGAAGTGGGAGGAATGTGGGTGGAAAGTAGGTGGGAAGTGGGTGGAAGTTGTGTAAGAAGTGAATGGGGAGTGGGTGGGGTGTGGATGGAATGGGGGTGGTAAGAACTCAGCAGCAAAGTCTTAACGGTAGAAAAGCAAAGTAGTAAAACGTTGAATTCAAGCCTAGGTATGTAAGATTCAATTTCTGGGCTCTACAGAGAAATTTTAATTTATAAACTATTTTCAAATTTGGTAAATATTTCACTCTCACGATTGACTTCAAACTGATTGTGATACTGGTTCTATACTGTTCATGGCGCAGCGAAGCGCGACGGGCTTTATGCTAGTATATTATATGACCAGAAGTTAAACTTCAAGAGTCATATAGAGCATACCCTTAGAAGAGCTAAGATCCAACTTAGCCACATAAGCCATATATTCAGGCCTTTGGCGGCGAGCCCGACAATCCCAAGGCCTGAACTTATAAGGACATGCACCCTTGTGTACAAGAAACTAGTACAATAAATACTAGTTCATGGACACATAGCATGGTTCAATTTAAAATCCAGGCAGATGGAAGAACTACGTCTCTTTGAGAGGCGGGTCATACGTCGAGCCCTGGGCAGAGGAGCTAGAGACCCTCTCACGCTCCATTATATATCAAATAAGGTCCTGTATGAAAACACGAAAACCAAACGTGTAGATACACTTATATACCAAATACTAGAAAAGTTCTTAGATAGCAACAGCAATAGCCCAAATCCATTGATCGCAGATGCCGTGGCTCAGAGAAGGCTGCCGGCCAACTACTCTGTCCACCATCTGACGATAAACAATATGGAACACTTAAAAGAATTAGGAATTATGCACGATTCGGAGGGCAATCTCATTTTCTACCATAGAAAACGATTGTCCCTAGATCCGAATGAGCTAGTTTATAATATAAATCAGTAAATTTTTACCACATAGATTGGCTCAACTTCCCCGTCTCTTCCTTCCCCTGTAAATACCTTCCATATTTTCCTTTCTTTTCAGCTCTTCTTCTATTTTCAGCTCTTTTCTCTTTCTCTGTCTCTTTTCAGTTATTAGGTTTCGTAGGTTGTTTTCTTAGTTTTAGTTATAAACAACAAAAATCCTTACTGTAATGCAGGTTTTTACTCGGATTGTGGGTTTTCCTCTAGCTTATACCTACATTTGAGATGTACATTTTCTTTTCTTTTAGAATCATAAATTAATCCTCTTTTAATTCTAGATTTATCCTTAGTAATTCACCACTATTGCCATAGTCCTCATTAAGCACTTAGTGCCCTGGACAACATAAACTTTCAGTATTGTAGTTAGTCTTGGAGTAGTCGCCCTAGGCTGAACCATAAATTAGGTATAATAAACATGTGTTATCTTTAAGTTTTCATAGACAATAAAAAAGCTAAAAAAAAAGCCGACAGTTGGTGCGAAACCCTTAAAGACTTTACGTCGGATCATTTTGTGGTAAGACTTGACATTCGCTTGGGGCGGTTCCGCCTCAAGCATCAAGATCCCAAAATTATACACAATTTTAATAGAATCGATACTCTAATGTGGAATGCAACATTGCTGAGAAACATTAGATCGATACCAATAGATAGGCACCAAAGTCCGTCCGATATGGATATTCATGTAGAAAACCCTAATGTGGAAACACCAGAAGCCATTCCCAAAATAGAAATAGATCCGTCCAAGCCAAACATAACAGTCCGCCTGAGCCCCTCTTGCCTCGCGCAAATCAAGCACAGGGGCAACCTCAGACGGTTACTATATAGGCGCCAATTCACACTTTCCGACAGTGAGAATACATATTATAAGTACCTCATTAAATAATTGTCCGTACAAATTAATATTCAAATTAAGATTAGCCACCTCAAACACATTGCGAATCAGATCAAACATCTGAATCCAAGCAATATCACCTTGAAGACTCTTCGGCAAACAGTCTCAAGCGATTCCCAGCTCAAGTACGATATTTTACTATCTCCTGTAGAACATAGTGATAAAGATATAGAAGTGGCCCCTCTCATAACGACTTGAAGACTCTTCGTCAAACAGTCTCAAGCGATTCCCAGCTCAAGTCCGATATTTTACTATCTCCTGTAGAACATAGTGATAAAGATATAGAAGTGGCCCCTCTCATAACGACATAGGTGGAAAAATTCTATGCACTTGCCTGGTCGTTTGACAACATGTCGTCGGTTAGTCCTGAACTCAGGGCACACACCGACCATGTTAATAGAGAAGTAGTTAACTTGTTTCGCATACTTCATGCCTCTGCACAATACATACATAGTTAACTTCGACTATAATCAAAATGCTGATGGCGAATGGCGCGGAGCCGAGGACCTTTTCTTCACAATGTCCGACAAACAGAATGGCTTGTAGCAAACGGTTTAGTTTGACAACATTGCTAAAAATCAAGTAAAATTTGAATTTGAAGGTTTGTGGAAATAGGCTATTATTCATTAACAAGGACGTAGGTTTTCAGTTAATCAGGTATGTTAAAAATTTCTCATTTCGTTTTGAAATCCTACAACTTTATATATCAAGTGACGAAAACATTTTTGGCACTTGATATTGTTTAGAAACTTTGATGGTTTGAAATCGACTACTGAACGCCAAGCGGATCAAAATCGTCAAATAATTACAATTTTCATGTGACCTGATCAAGTAATCTCTTACATATTTGGCACTTTACTTAACAATTCGAATTCGAAATCCATAAGTTCATGCGGAAATCGACGTCGATATGTGGAACACACCCTATTATATAGTAAATATTACATTTTTAATAAACTCAAAATTTGCTTTGATAGATCTTTAACCCTCTACCACATAAAGCGCCATGGCTTTACACTTGAAAAGTGTATTATAACTTTGCCCAGAAGTTTGTAACGCATAGAAGGCATCATCTCCGACCACATAAAGTATATATATTCTTGATCAGCATGACGAGCTGAGTCGATTAAGCTTTGTCCGTCCGTCTGTCTGTTTCTACGCGAACTAGTCCCTCAGTTTTGGAGCTATCGAGCTGAAACCTTGCACAAAGTCTTATTTTTACTGCACGCTGCTAATATGTCGGAACCGACCGGATCGGATGACTACTTCTTGTAGCTGCCATACAAATGTTCGTTCGAAAATTGGGGTTTAGTGAGAAAAACTGCAGATGGAGAAAAGGTTTTTAACTATATTTTATAACTGTATCGAGGTCATGACCTCGAGCCGGAGACAATACATCTACAATTAGAAAGGTCGCCAAATCACAATTGTATATTTTATAACGCTAGGTGATTTAGGTGTCCCTCTGCAGAACTTTTTTTTTTAATTGACGACGCAGCAGGCTGCTCATCTGTGTCACTCTGTGTTTTATATTGTGAAATTGTGTTTTTCATCAATCGTTTAAAATTGGCCTATCTGTGTGTGTGTGTTACAGTAAACAATTCCAGCAATACGTAGGTATGGTAGAAAGTCGCAACTGCGTTCTTCTCAATCACAAGAGGCACGAGCTTTCCGATCTCCAAATCAACGACAAGAAGAGCGTGCCGGACAGAGCGCCGGACAGTAGCACCAGTACAGTACGCCGGACAGTAAGCCGTTGCACTATAAGGACATAACAACAAGATGTCAAGGCTAAGCAATTGACTCACCCTTATTCCTAGTCGTGTCCTTAAAGCACTGTTTATAATCGGTTTTTATCATAGCTCTTAAATAACTCTCAAACCAATGTTCAGTTTGCTTTGCTCACGTCACTGACCAAATAAATAAAAACAAACGGTCTCGGCCTTCCCTCAACTGAATGTGTGCTGTAATCGCGTTCTCCGTTCAGAGGCTGTGGTCGAACACACAGCACTGATCCAAAGACCAATATAATCTCTAAGAAGCCGAACGACCATATGTTGATTTTGCACTATGCAGCTATTTTTTTTGGTGGCGACGAAAATCGCGCTCTCTCCGCTCACACAAAGTTGAGAGCGTAAAAAAATAAAAATTGAATGTACTTGCTTGTGTGTGTAATGCTTGAGAATACGTGAGCACACTTACAGTCGTCGGCTGTCGCTGTATGCGTACAAAAAAGCGGCTGGCTCTAGAGCGCGCTCTCTCTCTCTGGCTTTTGAACAAAATTTCAAGAGAGCCAAAAGCCAGTTGAAAAGCCAGCACCGAAAAATCGTGGGCAAAAAAATCGTATGGCGTTACTCATCTTCATATTCTAATGTCTTTGACTGATCGGTCTGAAAGCAACCCCATACCAGGCCCAAGTCAGTCAATCGGTCATATAATGCGTGCTTTTTGAAGATCAAACTTTATAAATGTTAGTTGAAAAGGTTGCAGACTCAAGAGAGCGCTTGAGCTTAGCATAAGGAGAGCAAGTCAGTGTGAGAGAGAACATGAGAGAGAATACAGTTTGTCGCATACATTCATATTGTTAGCCGAGCCTTAGCTGTATGCTTACACTTCGATGCATATAAACTGTAAAGAAGTCAGAGGTGAGAAAAAATCCGGGATGTGGATCTGAAGTTTCCCAATAACAAATATTAACATAAATGACAAGTATAGAAATTCGACTAGCTATAAATGTGTAATGAGGTATTTGGATATATAACAAATAATACTGCTAAATCTTTGTTGCGGCATTAATCTATATAACCGGTAGGAGCCGAGTTAGAGCTCTCGCTCATTTAGAGTGCCTATTAAGAGTGCCTTGAGCCTTGTTTGATTACCAATATTATAGACAGTTGTCCATAAGAGCAAACTATATATAACTGCAATATAGATGCAATCGCGAATACCGAATAAGAAATGCTTCTTAAATTAAATCCCATGGTCAATGCGTATGCTGCAATCGTGCAAATGACTCCGGCAGTGCTTACGAAGCCCAATAGCAAAGAACCACCATATATCCTGTTGAGATGCTTCTGGAGCCTGCAGACAAGCATCGTGTACTATGTAATCAACATAAATATACCACCTTGAACCACTTACTGAATCAGATAGTTTGGCATGTTTATAAGATCGATTAGAAATTTGCGATCCGCCAAGTCGTGCTCTCGATGTGGCTGAAAATCTTGTAAGCTCCTTGAAAGGTAATTAAAGTGCATGCAGATTTGCAGTTGAAAACAAATCAGCCACAAGTCAGTGGCCATATTGGAAACAATCATTTGGGTGAAGTGAAACCACTCCAGTGCACAGATGCTGATGTAGCGCCAGACTGAATGCTGGTGCGAATCAACAATGAAATAGGGAA
This sequence comes from Lordiphosa stackelbergi, assembly GCA_018904235.1. NCBI lineage: Eukaryota > Metazoa > Arthropoda > Insecta > Diptera > Drosophilidae > Lordiphosa > Lordiphosa stackelbergi. The sequence goes on from JAEIFU010000406.1 coordinate 88,717, forward strand.
GGCAGTGGAGATATTGGAATTGATTTTCTTCCTGAAATATGTATAGTCCAATCGTCTGTAAAACTGGCCACGCGACAGCCAAAGCCGAGGTTACAAAGTAGATGATAAGTATAACTAGCAGTGGACCCGGCCAGTAGTACTCGTTGACCCGATGATCGATCCTTGCAAGCGTACTTTTCGGATACAGGGCAGCCAATTTGCTATTAAAGCTTAGTATAGAACTACGCTGCGCAGATGTGGCAAATTTAGTATCCGAGTTGATGATGATGACGAAATTGCAGAAGTGCCTGATTAACGGAATACCGTGTATTGTCGTTCCTTCGATGATGCGGAATATTATGAAGGCCACACAGATGGCATGACTGACAATGCAAATCCAAGGGTAATGTGAAATTGCATTAGCGATGTGGACAGCTGCCGGGCTACACGTATTTGTCGCTAATTTAGAAAATATAACACTTGCCGTCAAGTGGGAATATTTTGCGGTTTTTTGTGCTTTATAATTGGCTTAAGGTAAGGATTATTGCCGTCCTGAGGTTATATTTAATTTATGTTTTCATATCTCCAAGCAAGCAGTTTTGAGTGCTGCCAACTGTAACTGCTGAGAATCCCAAAGCCCATATGAAGAAGATCACAAAAATCTATATAAAATATTATATGGAGTAACTTAAACTTGATAAATTTATAGCCTGGATAAGACCCTAAATGATGTCTGATCGGACCAAACCGAATCTTTTTCCGTCGGTTATTTTCAAATCTTTTTTTAAGGGCCTGTTTAACATAGAGTGGACACTCACCGAACTTTAAAGCAAACAACAACACTAAAGCAAGTAAACCACTACAGTATACGTTTCAATCTGGAGATGCTACATATAATAGACACACCAACGGACAAGAGACTCCACTACAAAACGGACACAGAAAACTGCGTTCAGCTATACAGGTACTAACTTACCAAATAATACAGTAATATAGTACAGAAGTGTCAAATTCCGATCAGTTTTGTTCATTGATTCGGTCTCGGTTTTTCTCCATCAGCTCTTGTTTTCAAGATATTACGGAAAATTTATTTTGCAGGTATTAGAAGTTACTCCGAGCAAAAATATTTGTATTTATGAGTTTTATGCGGCAGTACCAGATTCAAACAATTTCCCCCAAATTCATATTTGCTTAATATCAAACAACCTCTCGAGAATACTATTAATATTTTATGGGTTGGGCTACGAATGGGCCAAATGAGTTCCGTACTCACCACAATCTGCTTGTGACTATTATGTAATTTTAATTTTTTTATAGCCAAAAATACTGCAAAATGGATTTTCCGCAATATCTTGAAAACAAGAGCTGATGGAGAAAAACCAGTGCACAAAACTGGAGCAGAATTAGGAAACAAGAAGGCCAAAATGGTTGTAGCCCTGTGTAATGCAGGATCGAGAGGGACTCAAAACAGCTTGCTTAGGGATGTGGAAACATAAATTAAATATAACCTCGGGCCGGCAACAAACCTCCTTAAGTGAAGTAAGTAAAACAGAAAAACCGCAAAATATTCACACTTGACTCAAAGTGTTATATTTTCTAAATTAGCGACAAATACGTGTGTTCCGGCAGCTGTCCACATCGCACACGCAAATTCGCCTAACCCTTTAATCAGTCACCACATCAATCAGGCAGCTCTGTCAGTATAAAAACTTCTGCAATTTCTAAGACAGTAGTCTTTTGAAATACAGCCCGTGCAGTAGGCCGACGGGTGGTTTTGCTAGCTTGACCCATCGTCTTATGGGCTAGACGCACCGAAGAAGTACCCCGGTAAGCTTCTGAGTCTGATCTACCGCTGGATTTGCATTGTCAGTCATGCCATCTGTGTGGCATTCATAATATTCCGCATCTTCGAAGGAACGACAATACACAGTATTCCGTTAATCAGGCAATTCTCCAATTTCGTCATCATCAACTCGGGTACTAAATGTGCCACATCTGTGCAGCGTAGTTCTATACTAAGCTCTATTAGCAAATTGGCTGCCCTGTGTACATAGTGTTTTTGAGTGTAAGTGTCTCGCTCGGTGAAAAAAAGCATATTTTAATTTTTCCGGTTATGTATTTTTTAAAGACACTTATTCTTCAGGCATGTTTTCAATTCCTTCTTCGTTTTCGTTTGCACAGCGTAAATCTGTACACATTAAACAAAAAAATTCTATATAAATCAGTAAAAAGGTGAAAGCAAATTAAATTTCACCAACAAATTCTAAATTGCTCACAGAATTCGGGAAAATGCACTTTATGTACATCCAACAACTGTAAGAGTGCGAAAATTGCCAACTACTTTTCATTCCATTATTTCGAAACGAAAAAGTGGATTTCAGAACATGCCTGATTGTTGTGAGAATAATTATTCTATCTCTATAAATATAAAAGTGAGTGTCCTGACTGATTCACTGACTGACTGATTGGCAATCATCGCACAGCCTAAACGGAAAGAGATAGAAACCACCCGGAAAAGTCGGAAAAGAATAGGAAAAGTTTGTATGGGAAAAATGTTATTTTTCATCCGATTGACTTGAAACTTGGTTTGTAAGCATAGTACGCGAAATAATTCGACACGTGTTTTCCCGATTTTGAAAAATCCGCCCACGAGGAAAATGGACGGAAAATTCTGCATGCAAAAAATTATTTTTCATCCGATTGGCCTGAAACTCGGTTTGTAAGGATAGAATACGAAATAGTTTGAAATGTGATTTTTCGAAGTCGGAAAATTTGACCTGACGGTCGGAAAATTCCCGGAAAATTCTGCATGAAAATAACTATTTTTCATCCGATTGGCTTGAAACTCGGTTTGTAAGGACAGAATACGAAATAGTTTGAAATGTGATTTTCCGATTTTGGAAATGGCCGGAAAATTCTGCATCCAAAAAATATTTTTCATTCGATTGGCTTCAAAATCGGTTTGTAAGTATAAAATACGAAGTAATTTGAAATGTGATTTTCCGATGTTGGAAAATTTGACCCAACGGCCGGAAAATTCCTGGAAAACTCCGCATGCAAAAAACTATTTTTCACCCGATTGACTTGAAACTCGGTTTGTAGGAATGGAATACTAAATAAATAGTGATTGCATTTTCCGATGTTGGAAATATGGAATGGGGGAATAGTGGGCGGAATGTGGTTGGTAAGTGGGTGGGTTGTTGGCGGAAAGTGGGTGGAATGTGGGTGGGTGGGAAGTGGGGGAAGTGGGAGGGATATGATTGGGATGTGGGCGGAATATGGGCGTGAAGTGGGTGGGAAGTGAGTGGTAACTGGGGTTTGGGATGAGGGAGGGGTGGGGGGGGGGGGAGGAAAAAAAACAACTCCCAAATTTTTTTTTTTTTGTTTTTTTTTTTTTTTTTTTTTTTTTTTTTTTTTTTTTTTTTTTAGGGGGGGCGCAGCGGGGGGGGGGGGGGGGTTATTTGCTAGTCTATATATATAAAAGAGTTCAACCTGACTGACTGACTGACTGGTGACCGTCGCACAGCCTAAACCATAAAAGATAGGAAGATGAGATTTTCACAGTAGTTTTATCTTATGCTGAAAGTGAGTACTAAGAACGGATTTTGGAAAATTCTGTCGGGAAATGTGGAAAATTCGCGGAAAACTGTTGTATGAAACTTTTTTGTTTTTCATCCGATCAAGTTCAAACTCATTTTCAAAGATCTATATGAAAATTCAACAACAACTGCATACCAATCTTCCGGAAAATTTACCTCCGCTGGGTGGAAAGTGGGTGGTCAAGGTTGTTTGGGCGAAACTTTAGTTGCCAGCGATTAGCGCCAAACTCATTTTCAAAATTACACATAACAAAACATAAAAAAGTGACTTTCAAATTTTGGAAAATCTATAGCCAAAGTCGGAAAATTCATGGAAAACAGTTGTATGAAACTTTTTTGTTTATTATCCGATCAGATTCAAACTCATTTTCAAAGATCTTTATGAAAATTTAACAATAACTGTGTTTCAATTTTCCGGAAAATCCCACCCGGAAAAGTCGGAAAAGTGTCGGAAGAGTCTGTATGGTAAAAATTTATTTTTCATCCGATTGACTTGAAACTTGGTTTGCAAGCATAGTACGCAAAATATTCGACACATGTTTTCCCAATTTTGGAAAACTCCCCCACGTGGAAAATGGCCGGAAAATTCTGCATGAAAAAAACTATTTTCCACTTGATTGACTTGAATCTTGGTTTGTTAGAATAGTAAATGAAATAAATTGAGATGTGATTTTTCGATGTTGGAAAATTTGACCCAACGGCCGGAAAATTCCTGGAAAACTTTGCATGAAAAAAAACTATTTTTCACCCGATTGACTTGAAACTCGGTTTGTAGGGATGGAATACTAAATAATTAGTGATTGCATTTTCCGATGTTGGAAATACCGGCGGGATGCCCACTGGGAAGTGCGAGAATAGTGGGAGAATAGGTGGGTGGGATGTAGGCGGGAAGTGGGTGGAAAGTAGGTGGGAAACGGGTGGAAGTTGTGTAAGAAGTGAATGGGGAGTGGGTGGGGTGGGATGGGGGCGGGAAGTGGGTGGGATGTGGGTGGAAGTGGGTGGGATGTGGGTGGGATGTGGGTGGGTGGGGAGTGGGAAGGGGAAGTTTGTGGGAAGGGGTGGGGGAACTGGGGAAGTGGGTGGGAGTGGAAGTGGGTGGGATGTGGGTGGGATGTGGGTGGGAGTGGGTGGGATGTGGGAGGGATGGGGGTGGGATGTGGGCGGGAAGTGGGTGGGATGTAGGTGGGAAGTGGATGGGATGTGGGCGGGAAGTGGGAGGGATGTGGGTGGGAAACGGGTGGAAGTTGTGTAAGAAGTGGATGGGGAGTGGGTGGAGTGGGATGGGGGTGGTAAGAACGCAGCAGCAAAGTCGTAACGGTGAAAAAGCGAAGTAGTAAAACGTTGACTTCAAGCCTATGTAGTATGTATGATTCGATTTCTGGGCTCTACAGAGGAAACAAATTTAGAGAATATTTTTAAATTTGGTAAATATTTGACTCTCACGATTGACTTTAAACTGATTCTGATATTGGTTCTATACTGTTAAAGGCGCAGCGAAGCGCGACGGGCTTTTTTGCTAGTCAGTTTTAAAGCTATCGAGCTGAAACTTTGCACAGTCTTCTTTTTACTGCACACTGCTAATATGTCGGAACCGACCGTATCGGATGACTATATCTTATAGCTGCCATAGGAACTATCGGTCGAAAAGTGGGTCTTTGTGAGAAAACCTTTTTTGTTTTTAATGTTAACGTCTCCCACTTCAACGATTATTAATATTATACGCTTTTATATAGATTTGCAAGTTTTGGTCAAAATCGGATGACTATATCTTATAGCTGTCATAGGAAATTTCGGTCAAAAAGTGAGTTTTAATGAGAAAAATTGTATGTTTTAATGCTGACGTTCTTAAACTCTGATGTATTAAAACATTTGCAAGGGTATAAAAACTTCGGCTATGACGAAGTTAGCTTGGCCTTCTCGATTTTATTTTCAACACTTAATTTTATTTACAGCGATAAGGGCCAAAAATTAAACACCAAATGTTCTTCCACTGGGGTTATTTTGGGCCGTCTTCCTTTGCTGCAGTTAAAACATAGTTGAACTCAGCTGTCCTCCAACGCGTTTCGGCGAGCCTTTGCTGCCTTCTTCAGGGGAGTCTGTTTTTATTTTTTAGGAAAATACATACAAACATAAATACACATATTCACTACATATATATAAAACTATTTTAAATTTAAAATACCTATTAGCATGTCGTCATATTTGTTTCTTGTATTGCACTAATATATTGTCGTTTGTTGTCAGTCTCTCCATGTTGTTGATTTTTTCTTCACTTTGTTAAATTTTGTTTAATTTTATTTTGTTTCCCCGTTGGCGTCGCTCTTTTTCTGTTTCAGTGCCGCTGCATATATAAAGTTTGTTTGCTCCACGTCCTCTCTATTATTTGCGGTTTGCCCCGCTCTCTCTTGGATCCGCAGGCTTCTAGTGCCATTCTGGTCTTCCATCTCGCTTCCACATCCAGTATTTTGACATGGTCGAAGTCAGCTGTGTGACCTGCTGTGGTGATGTGCTGAGCCAAGGTATATGAAAACAAGGTAATCACTGAGCGGAGAAACATCGATGGTAACATCGATGCATCGATGTTCTTGTCTTAGCTGCAGACATCGATGATTTTTTCACAATTGATGTTTTTGCAACCCTACATAAGCAAGACACGGCCACGCTATTTTCTTATAAAATTTACTTGGCGTCCAGTAGGAAAGGTAAGGGGACTAATTTGCGGTTCCGTCAATATGCAACTATCAAAATAAATTTGATTGTACCAAACCCTATTATGGACGAATATCAATTTACATGCCATAATAAAAAAAAGTGCGATTTATTAAAACTCACAGATTTTCCATGATTTGAACACACATTCCCTCTTTTTAGTTCAAGAAATCTTTCGACTTCCTGCCTTTACGTAATTGTGAATAACTACAATAAAACAGTCCAAACTACAAATAATTTGTATAGCATTATAGAAACTTTACAAGAAATGTCAGAAATCCTTTCCTCTTAGAAAAGGTGCCGCTTCGCAAATTTCTGGAAGAAAGTATGCCACTATTTCACTAATTATCCCATTAATTTAAGGAGGTAGAGGGAAGGTATACTCATAAGGTAGTCTCGCTCGCTCTCTCGCTCTCTTTGCTTCCTGCTTAAATGTCAGTCTGTTGGCAGCAGTTGAGAGCGACGCATCTCGGCGCACGAAATTTTCTTGATTGACACTGAAATAAGAAGTAGCACGAGAGCGAGTGCGACTACCTTGTTTTCATATACCTTGGTTGTGCCTATGTAGATTCCGTTGCATTTTTCCCCGTCTTTGCCCTTACATTTGATTTCGTACACAACTCCGCTCTTGTCTTCTCTCTTTATCCGGTCCTTGGTATTTGTAAACAAGCGTCTTGTGTTGTTGTGGGCTTTGTATGCGAAGATCAGCTGCTGTGTCGTTTGTTTTGGTAATATTTCGGCTAATGATTTTACATTTGTTAAGTTAGGGCAAGTAAGGGCAAAGACGGGGAAAAATGCAACGGAATCTACATAGGCACAACTAAACGCTCTCTGGGCACGCGAATAAGCGAACCTAGAAGAGATGCTCAGAAGGGAAAAACGACAACAGCCTAGCTCAGCACATCACCGCAGCAGGTCACACAGCTGACTTCGACCATGTCAAAATACTGGATGTGGAAGCGAGATGGAAGACCAGAATGGCACTAGAAAGCCTGCGGATCCAAGAGAGAGCGGGGCAAACCGTAAAATAATAGAGAGGACGTGGAGCAAACAAACTTTATATAGGGAGCTGCGCTGAAACAGAAAAGAAGCGACGCCAACGGGGAAACAAAATAAGTTAAACAAAAATTTAATAAAGGAAGAAAATCAACAACATGGAGAGACTGACAACAAACTACATATATTAGTGCAATACAAAGAAACAAATATGACGACATGCTAATAGGTATTTAAATTTAACATAGTTTTATATATATGTAGTGAATATGTGTATTTATGTTTGTAGTATTTTCCTAAAAATAAAACAGACTCCCCTGAAGAAGGCAGCAAAGGCTCGCCGAAACGCGTTGGGAGGGCACAGCTGAGTTCAACTATGTTTTAACTGCAGCAAAGGAAGACGGCCCAAAATAACCCCAGTGGAAGAACATAGAACCAACGAAACGGCCCATATCAAAATCAACACTTAAACACCAAAAACTTAAATTCTGTAGAGCAGTTCCTTTTAGCGGTTAAAGCTCAATGATCGCCAGGAGCTGACACAAGCAATTTTTAGAAAAAGTGGGACTTTGTGGGTAAGAAGGGCTGGAAAATCATATAGGGATCAATGCGGTAAGTGAGTAAGTGCAGTTCACAGCTAAGGGTAATATACCTCAAATGCCCACACTTAATCAACCATGCGAATGCAAATAAGTCATTGAAAAATTGCGCTTACACCCCGTCTCGCTTTGAGGTGCAACAAGTGCAATTGCCTCACAGAAGTAATTCAAAACAAAAAAATGCATGCGTATCGAAACATGGGTTCAGCTGGACGCAACTGGCGCGCTGTGCGCGATCGAGACCTTCTTGGCACTGAAGCAGTTGTCTGAAAAAACATAAGATATGCAGTGCGTCTCACACTTGTCGACTCAATCCTAGCTGATAAGATGGGTTTCTTCTGTTTTGGTTGTTGGACTGCTACCAAAACATAATTTTAGTGCCCACCGCTGGTATAAAACATTGTCCCCATAAATGATCATCGGCAAATTAATGATAATTGCATAACTAAGAGGAAATTTCCACTTATCTTTATTTATTTTCGTGTTGGTTTTAGCGACCTGGTCTTCTTAAGTCTAAAGGTTTGGTTTTGCTGGCTCAAGGTCATCCGTCCCATCCAAGGAATGAAAAGTCGATAGTTTTTCGATGTTTGTTTCCCAATATATTTTGGTCCCACATCGGGGTCCGTCTTCAGGGGGGTCTAACAAACAACATTAAACAGATAAAATTAACAAGATTTTCCCAAGAAACAATTTTTGAACAACATTGAAACCTATACATACGTGTTTACGGGACAAGTATGAGTGCTCGCCACGGGTGTGAGTGCTCGCCACGAGACAAGTACGTGTCTGTATATGTGAGCACAGTTCTCTGTGTCGGTCTTAAAATTCAGCCTAATCTCTAATGGTACGTTAATGATGTTCAGCATCTCCAGAGTAAAGCGGTTGTTGTAGTGGCTCTCTTGTTGTAATATTTATGCTTGTGGCATCAAAATCTGGAGAATGGCCGCTCTCAGTGCAGTGAAAACAGAACCCGATGTGGGCCCGAAATATATTGGAAAACAAAAATCGAAAAACTATCGACTTTCAAAGGGACGGATGATCTTTATGTATTTTCGTTTTTATACACTTGAAAAGTGTATTAAAATTTGGCCCCGAAGTTTGGAACGCATACAAGGAACCTTCTCCGACCACATAAAGTATATACATTCTTGATCAGCATGACGAGCTGAGTTGTTTTTATTTAAAACAAATTTGAAACCACCCGAAAGAGATTTCTATAACACCAAGAATTGGTTTTGGGTTGGAATTTGGTTCGAAGAGATTGCCGTGACACCTCCGATTCAGCCAAAGAAGTAAATTCAATATTAACTTAGGAAATCAAAGCCATAGAAACCAAATTAATTGGTATAGAGTATTTTGCCGTAGGGTCACTCGACTGCAAAACTCTTACTTGTTATCAATTCTATTTAATTGTCTATTAAATACTACTGTTATAAAATGCTTGTAGCATTGGTGAAAGCGAAGCTTACGTTTCTAGCTAGCTGTATGTTTTTTAAATTATATATTAGAAATTAAGTAGATGTTTCGACATTGTAGAAAAACAGCACAAATCGAAAAATTTCACAAAAAATTCATGCTAAAATCTTCAAAATCTCTCTTTCGAGATTCTTGAATACTTAGAAAATGCTAAAATCTTAGAAATCCTAAAAGCAATATTTATCATATCACAACTTATCAATAGACAGCGGATTTTATGCAACTTTTTATATAAAGTCAGATTGAGGTGAAAATTTTTATTTATACTAATTAAATAACCCACTTTTCATTGAAAACTGCATATTCAATATATGCAAATTTTGCATATTTTGCATATGCAAAATATGTAAAAAAAATATGCAAAATATGGAAAAAATATGCAAAATATGCAAAAAATATGTAAAATACATTAACATTAAAAACAACAAAATTTTTCTCCCAAAGACCCAGCTTTTCGACCGAAATGTTTTCCAATGGCAGCTATAAGATATAGTCATCCGATTTTGACCAAAACTTCCAAATCAGTGTAAAAGCGTATAATATTAATAATCGCTGAAGTGAGACACGTTAACATTAAAAACAAAAAAATTTTTCTCATTAAAACCCACTTTTCGACCGATAGTTCCAATGGCAGCTATAAGATATAGTCATCCGATTTTGACCAAAACTTTCAAATCTGTATAAAAGCGTATAATATTAATAATCGCTGAAGTGAGACACGTTAACATTAAAAACAAAAAAATTTTTCTCAATAAAACCCACTTTTCGACCGATAGTTCCTATGGCAGCTATAAGATATAGTCATCCGATTTTGACCAAAACTTTCAAATCTGTATAAAAGCGTATAATATTAATAATCGCTGAAGTGGGAGACGTTAACATTAAAAACAAAAAAGTTTTTCTCACAAAGAACCACTTTTCGACCGATATTTCTATGCAGCTATAGTTAGTCATCCGATACGGTCGGTTCCGACATAAGTGTGCAGTAAAAGAAGACTCTATGCAAAGTTTCAGCTCGATAGCTTTAAAACTGAGAGACTAGTTTGCGTAGAAACAGACAGACAGACGGACAGACAGACGGACGGACAAAGCTCAATCGACTCAGCTCGTCACCCTGATCAAGAATATATATAGTTCATAGGGTCGGAAATGAATATTTCTATGCGTTGCAAACTTCTGGCCAAAATTATAATACCCTTTGCAAGGGTATAAATATGCTAAATATGGGCATTTCCATTCTGTCGAACCGTGACCGTCGTATACATTAAAAATGTAAAAAAGTCAAAATAAATCGAATTTTTAATTCGTTTTTATACACTTGAAAAGTGTATTATAATTTTGCCGAGAAGTTTGCAACGCATAGAAGGAATCATCTCCGACCACATAAAGTATATATATTCTTGATCAGCATGACGAGCTGAGTCGAATAAGCTTTGTCCGTCCGTCTGTCCGTCTGTCTGTTTTTACGCGAACTAGTCCCTCAGTTTTGGAGCTATCGAGCTGAAACTTTGCACAGAGTCTTCTTTTTACTGCACGCTGCTAATATGTCGGAACCGACCGAATCGGATGACTACTTCTTGTAGCTGCCATACAAATGTTCGTTCGGAAAATGGGTTTTAGTAAGAAAAACTGTTTTGTTCTCAATATTACTGCTCTCAAACACGGTCATGGGTAATATGTAATGTTTCTAAGCTGATTTGCGAAGTTTGGTCGAAGTCGCTAACCGTTGAGACAAGCTATTTCAAGTGTATCAAAACTTCGGTACAGACGAAGTTAGCTTTGCCTTTCTCGTTTACTGTATAATATAGCTCTAGCAAGCACTTTTAAAGTGTTAAAGTGAATATCAAGAGAAATTCGGTATCCAAAATAATGACAAAATTGTAAGCTATTCGAACGTGACAAAAACAGAAGTGGTTTTCGCGAGTAGCTATATAAAGACAAAGTTTAGCGAAACCTAACACAATAACTAAGCCCAAATAATCTTAATATCTTATGAATGAATAGTTCTTTGAAATGTATATTATTTGATATAAAAATCTTGAGTTCATTTTTTGTAAAAAAATATTTATTTCTGTCGATACGTGACATGTCGAACGTGACATTTTTTCCGTCATCATATTTATGTGGTTTCTGCTTTAGTGCGTAGCAAAAACTTACAGTTAATTGCATTGGCATAGTTTCTCATGGTTTCTTATGCATGCTTGTATAGCCCTTTAGACCATCAGAAAGATTTTAGATAGTGAAAGTACATGTAATCTGTAGTCACTTTTTTCCAAAAAATTAAGCAAATTTAATGTCAAAATGAGTAAAATCGCGCTAGCACGGCCGTGAAACCGAATATATCCAATTGGGTTATCAGTAAATGTAATATTAGCTTACATTCGTTTAATTTGATTGTTTCCCTATGAAAATTTGATTAAATACAATGTTTTTAAACATTTTAATTTTTTTGGCCCTGGTGGACCTTTTTTTGGAAATGCCCATATGTAAAATGTATAAAAAAGAAAAATTATTATAAATATTAGATACATGGCCAATATAGACGCTTAAATAGAAATTGAAGACCGAACGATCAAGAATTTAATGGTCCAACACCGCAAAATTTGACAAAATTTCATATGAGTATTTAAAAAACCGCAGGCGTTGGCAAATGAAAGTTGTATAATGAACGTTATAATATATTGGAAAATTTTAACATTTTTCATAAGAGCTATTATGAACATTTAATAGACGGCAATTGTAAACGAGTAAATACTGCAAAAGAAGAAATAGTCAAAAAAATCGCGAAATATCAAAAATTCACATTTGAGTTTCATAAGTATCATACAGACGCGTAAACCGGCAAGTAAAAAGGAGGAGTAGATCAAGTGGCCAAGAAAATCAATGGACCGAAGATAATCGTGAAGATTGGATAGATAGCAATTGAAGACGCGTATATAAGAGGTGTAGACTAAAAACCGCGAAATTTGTAATTTTGCGGGTAAATAAGAGACTATATTCTTTAGCATTGGTCCTCCATGGTGTATATCGCGAATCAGTTGTGTCATAATCATGACTATGTTATTATAATTTGTGGTATTGGAAAGCAGTTTCTTGAGTAATTAGCGGTCTTATTACCATGGAGAACCCTTAGCTTCGAATGGCTCTTATGCATTGATCCTAGCATTTTTCACTTTATAGGGAGTACAATTTGTTTGGAATTGTTACCATTTTTGATCCTCTTTGGTATTTTTCCGCGATTTAATGATTTGTCGGTAACGGAAAGTGGTTTAAAACGATTCCTATAATCTTGACTATATTCTTTAGTAGTGGTCTTCCATCGTATTTATCGCGGTTCAGTATTGTCAAATTCATTGCAATGTTACTATGTGTGGCCATTTGTGGTCTTGAAGAGCAGTTTCTTAAGTAATTAGCGGTCTTGTTACCATGGAGATCCGTATTATTTCGCGATTAAAAAAGTCGACAGTCACGGTAAATAGGTTAAAATAACTCGCGAACCACACAGTCTGTGGCTCCCAGCGTAGAACAGAGAATCCCGGCTCCCGATGAGCAGCTCTCGGCTCTGAGCGAGAGCCGAAAAAAGAGCGAGCGCGAGGCTCGCTCGCGAGCAATTCCGAACCCTGAGCAACGCCGTAACCTCATATGGAAAAATGTATTTCAAAACAGTTTTATGGCAAATCTTTTAGCCATTTTTAAATCAAACGTATTTTTTTATCACTCATCTTCTGTTGTTGACCTTTTAGTAAGCCTGGCCTACCAGGAAAATATGTGATCTGAAACATGGAGTTTCATATAATATAGTTTTTTGCATATTTTGCATATTCTTCATATTTTGCATATTTTAATATGCAATTTTATGCAAACTAGTTTTTAGCGGACTTACATCATTTTTTAATAAAAATAAGATGTGTGAAATCAGAAATTAAATCCGACAAGCGGTTATGCAAAATCCGCTGTCTACTTATCAACAATCCTACAGTGTTTTTTAAAGTTTCAGTTTAAAAACTTTACAATATCAGAGTCCGGCACGTTTCTATCTTATGTGCGTACAACAGTCGTATAAGAGCTTATACTGCTCTTTTTTGCAACAATAAACATGTGCTAAATGAGAGCGCTCCTTTATTTTGCTCCAATCATAAAGTATAACTTGGCCCTTGTTGGTAACCATCAGAGAACTGCAACGAGTCACGTGTAAGCCCGTTCTCCCTTGCTATAAAAGCGTACCGAGTAAATCCCACGCTCGAAGCCCGCTGAGGTTGTTCAAGAAGTATACACAAAAGAAAAATGAAAAGCACTCGTGTACTTGCGGACCATGGTATGTCCAAGCTAGTGTATTGCAAATTTCAAACACTCGCGTTAACCTATAGGTTCAGCAATAAGTCACTTCGAGCTTTTTGCGAAATATAAAATCTGCTACGGGCTGTTGCGGGCAATATCATCAATATCGTATATATCGTTTGCCAGTAGCGTAGGTAGCTTTTTGCAGAGCGTATAGCAAAAACGAAATCTACGGTCAATTCTAAGAAAATTTCACTAAGAAACCATGGGTCTATAATGAATTGCTAGTCCGCGCACATCGACTTCAAATATTTATGTTATATTTTCCTAAAAAACAAGTTAGAAAGTCGGTGAAGCCCGACTATAACATACTCTGTATCCTCCAGAGTTTCTATTTATCTGTTTAAATTAGATAGAAGCCACACAAAGTGATAAGGAAGCCAAAACGTGAGTCAAGTGCTGCCCATCGCCGTTGGAACGGTGCTACCCAGCAAACATATTTGTTTTCTTATAACTCGACTATCGTTTATCCGATCTTCATCATTTCTTTGGCGAATCGATAAATAATCCTGATTACGAAATGTTTCTTGAAGCTAAGAATCATCTATCTGCAAAACTGTGGGAGATATGAAGTTTTTTCTAAATTGCTGAGGCGGGAGGGGGCGTGGCAACCTGTGACAACCTGTGCAAGTACAAGAATTATTTGTCCCAAACATGTCAAGTTTCTATTTATACCGAATGGCAAAGTTAATCCCCCCCTATATACACCACTGTGGTTTGCATTTTGTGCTTGCTAGCGTGTGTGTGTGAGAGCTCGCTTGGGGCTCGTCGTCAGCAAGCCGAGTAAGCTTGGTGATTTTATGTTTCGAGCTCAAGTTAGTCCGATGGTTCGTCCGTGACACGCTTGTGCTATTATAACTCGTCCGCAAAAATATCTTACACGTTCTGACTCAATGTTCTAGCGAAAATTTAGTGCTCGTTTAAGGTCTCTGGTACCCAAGTCGGTACATAGATGGTGACACCATAGTAAGAGAGCGCTTTGGTTGGTTGGTTTTAATTGTTAGGCAGCATTAGACTGGTTTTTATTGAAACGAAAAATTTAATATTAAAACAAATTAAATAGGTATTTAATTCATTTGATGCACCCTATCCAGAAAAATAATGTTGTTTACATTTCCAAAACTAATTTTGCTTATCAAAATTGTTTGAGTGGTGAATTTACTAAAAGAGATTTCTGTGACACCGAGAAATGTTTTTGGGTTTGAATTTGGTTAGAAGAGATTTCCGTGACACCTACAATTCAGCCTTTTGTTGAAAATCAAAAGTTTAGCGGGAAAGAATTCTCTTGTTTGCTTACCATTGTGTTGACCAATTCTCCATAATGGCAAACCAAGTACAGCTGCATTGTACATGTCAGCACAAATACCAAATTGTTCACACTCTCCATAGTGATTCCCAACATCAAAGCGTTGACACTCGTTGTGCACATAACTCCGGCAGTTGTGAGCAAACTAAATAGCATTGAACCGCCAAATATCCTGTTGAGATCCTTTTGGAGGCTGCAGATAAACACCAAGCCTAAAATACCACACTTTTGAAATGTCATTTTGAAGCACTTACTGAATCAGATAGTTATGTTGGTTTACAAGCTCAACTAGAAACTTGCGATCCGCTAAGTCGTGCTCCCAGTGCGGCTGATATTCTGCTAAAGTCCTTGAAAGGTAATTTAAGTGCATGCAGATTTGCACTTGAAAGCACACCAGCCACAAGTCCGTGGCCATGTTAGAGACGAACATGTGGCTGATGTGAAACCACTCCATTGCACAAATGCACAGGTTGTGCCAGAATGAGCGCTTGTGCGAATCAACAACGAAATATGGGAAAAAATGGCGAAAATAAAATGGATTCTCTTTTTGGAAAATGTACATTCCAACTGACTGCATCAATGGACCCACGACACCCATTACGCCGCAGCCCAAGTAGATCATTACAATGACAATCAGAAAACGGGGCCAGTAGTACTCCTCGACTCGATAATCGATCCTTGCCTGAGTACTTTTCGGATACAGGGCAGCCAAATTGGCACTCAAGATTTTAATTGCTCCACGCTGCTCAGATGTAGCAAATTTGATATCCGAATTGATCAAATAGATGGCCATATAGGTGTAATTCATGACATGCGACATACTATTGATTGTCGTTCCTTCGAAGATGCGAAATATCATAAAGCCCACACAGATAGCGTGACTACCAGTGCATGTCCAGCGATAAATGAGCGCCAGGAGCTTACCGTAAACCGTGGTAGGTGCCTCCAACATATACAGCCCGATGAGGCGATGAACCAGGCTAGGTAACCGGGTGAAGTCCTCGTAGGCGTACTGCACGGGCTCCATACCAAAAACTATGTGAACGCAAGTTCGTTAAATTGCGGTAGACTTTATACTGACAGGGCTGCCTCTTTGATGTGGTTTTGCCATTATTAGTGACTGATTAAAGGGTGAGAGGTGAATTTGCATAAAGGATGTGGACACCTGCCGTGCCTTAGATTTTTGTCGCCAATAAGGAATATGTTACGCTTTTTTCACGTTGGAAAATTTACAGTTTTTTCCCACCTTAAAGTCAGTGTGTTAAGAGTGAGATTCTGACGCCCAGGGCGGAAGTCAAATTTGCAGCTCCTCCTTTTTATGCATTTCAAACAGACTTACAGACAGACAGATAAACAGACTGATATGGCTATATCAACACGGCTGTTGGTGCTGACCTAGAATATTTATACCTTATAGGATCGGAAACTGTTCCTTAGCACTGTTACATACTTTTGTACAAACTTAATATACTCTACATTAAGAAACAAGCAAAATTATAGTTCCACGTTCAGGGAAAAACAACACTGAACAGCTTTCTTACTGAAAAATTTTACATTCTACGTACAGTGTATATTGTACACTAACACAAGTTTACAAAAAAATCACGCTCAGAATCCGAATCTGGAGTTTAAAATAATCGCAGTAGAACAGATTTAGAGATAATATAGAATATCTCAATTATGAAATAACTTAAGGCCCATACTCAGATAAGATAAATTTTTAGTTTGGTACGATATTTCACATGAATAGAATAAATTTCATACAAATAAGATGCCTTTTCAAACGTATTCAGATTTCAAAGCTGTACAAAATTGTTTCTATTCATGTGAAATATCGTACCAAACTAAAAATGTATCTTATCTGAGTGTAGGCCTTTTTGCAACTTTAAGCTCAAATTACTAAAAATCTCGCCATAATGGACCATTTTTGAACATAGATTCGTGTTCAGCACACGAAAATTATCTAGAATCACCACCAACCCTTCAATGTACTGGACCTTGTGGCCTAGTGTTTTTAAATGTTAAAAACAAAAAAACGAGAAAGGCAAAGCTAACTTCGTCTGTACCGAAGTTTTGATACACTTGAAATAGCTTGTCTCAACGGTTAGCGACCAAACTTCGCAGATCAGCTTAAAAAAATTACATATTACCCATGACCGTGTTTGAGAGCAGTTATATTGAGAGCAAAACAGTTTTTCTCACTAAAATCCATTTTCCGACCGAACATTTGTATGGCAGCTACAAGAAGTAGTTATCCGATCCGGTCGGTTCCGACATATTAGCAGCGTGCAGTAAAAAGAAGACTCTGTGCAAAGTTTCAGCTCGATAGCTCCAAAACTGAGGGACTAGTTCGCGTAGAAACAGACAGACGGACAGACGGACGGACAAAGCTTAATCGACTCAGCTCGTCATGCTGATCAAGAATATATATACTTTATGTTGTCGGAGATGATTCGTTCTATGCGTTGCAAACTTCTGGGCAAAATTATAATACACTTTTCAAGTGTATAAAAAGAAACACAAACAACGAACAAATCTTCGGGTCCACGCTGACTCGAACTCTGGATTAGCCGCCCAAGCGATGGATCACTCAAGGCAAAGCTTTCGTCAACCAGAGCTTTGCCTTCATTACCGCCACTCGCCGCGGAGTTTCGAGTTAGGTCGATAGTCGTGATGGTTGAGATGCCGACTTTAATTCGGGATTTCATTTATAAATAGTTTTCACCTCTTTCCTACAAACGAAAGCTTTTTTTTTAATTTAATGAAGTTTGCTTCTCCGTGTAAGTCCCGACTTACGTGCTCAAGACAAGCAGCGCGAGATTTCTGAGTTCGATCCCTAGAGAAGGAAGATAAAGTTGCAAAATAAAAAGAGGAAATAGGAAAGAAATAATTTAATACAGAATTTAGAAATAGAATTTACTTTTAAAACATTAGAAATTATATTAAAACCATTTTTTATTTGTTCTTAAGACATGCCCAAGCCTTCCATAAAGTGAGCACAAAATGATTATTATATGACACCTGCTGTTCACGAATTTCAACGAATGCACAGAAAAAAATGATATGATCTGGGGCTGAGTATATTACCAAAGAGAATCTCTCCGAGCACATAAGTATTATATTCTTGATCATGACGTGAGTCGTTAATTCTCTCCTCCGTCTGTCTGTTTCTACGCGAACTAGTCCCTCAGTTTTGGAGCTATCGAGCTGAAACTTTGCAGTCTTCTTTTTACTGCACGCTGCTAATATGTCGGAACCGACCGGATCGGATGACTACTTCTTGTAGCTGCCATAAATGTTTGTTCGGAAAATGTTTTAGTAGAAAACTGTTTTATTCTCAATATTACTGCTCTCAAACACGGTCATGGGTAAATATAATGTTTTTAAGCTGATCTGCGAAGTTTGGTCGAAGTCGCTAACCGTTCCTTTTCAGTTCAACTTCGACGAATTTCTTTCTCGTTTTTATATCAGTAAAAGCCAATATGACGAACTTGAAATTGGCCTGTTAGAAAACATCAAAGTGAACTTTTTAACCATATCAAAATGATATTTTTACGATCAAATTGATATTTTATAATTTCATTATTACACAACGAAAAAATAAAGAATTACAAATAGAAGGTAGTATCATCGAATACTTATACTAAACTTTTTTAACTAAGTACTATTTATTATTGTTTTATAGAAAGAGAAAAAAAAAACGAATTTATAATTTCTTGACACCGCCTTGGCTGGGGATCGAGCTCGAGACCAATTGAATTTCCTACCGCACTGCGCTATGGGGCATGCGTGAGGACACATGGCTAAGACCCTACTTATACATTTCTTTACGTTGATTGAAGTTTCGATTTGAAACTCTATCTGTCTCTATCCTTTTCGCATTTTCTATACATCCCTTTCTTATTGTAAGAGTTTCGAAAATTGAAAAAAATATCCAATTAGTATTTTTTTCTAATATCATTTGTCAAGTTGATATTATTTACTGTTAAAATAAAATATTAAAATTTCCAAAATGATATGAAAAAAATAGAGGGAAGCTAACTTCGGCTGTACCGAAGTTTATATACCCTTGAGCATGATATATGCTGCCAGTTTTTTATAAGGCTATACGATATATTCATCAAAAAAGTTTTTCTCACTAGAACTACATTTTGGACCGATCGTTCCTATGGTAGCTATATGCTATAGTCATCCGATTTAAATCAAACTTGACAAAATTGTGTGGTAGTATATAATATAGATCTGTACAACGTGGGAGCGATAGCATTGAAAACAAAAAAGTTTTTCTTACTGAGACTTTTTTTCAGACCTATCTTTTGTATGGCAGCTTACTTTGTCCATTTGTAAACTTGCGAATTATGTGAAACATAGAAAACTTATAAATACGGGGGTTGGGAGCGATAGCATTGAAAACAAAAAAGTTTTTCTCTCTAAGACTTTTTTTCAGACCTATCTTTTGTATGGCAGCTATACTATATAGTTGCCCGATTTTTATAAAACTTGCTGAAATTATGTGAAAGCATAGAAAACTTATAAATACGGGGGTTGGGAGCGATAGCATTGAAAACAAAAAAGTTTTTCTTACTAAGACTTTTTTTCAGACCTATCTTTTGTATGGCAGCTATACTATATAGTCGCCCGATTTGCATAAAACTTGCTGAAATTATGTGAAAGCATAGAAAACTTATAAATACGGGGGTTGGGAGCGATAGCACTGAAAACAAAAAAGTTTTTCTCACTAAAACTACTTTTTCAACCGATCGTTCCTATGGCAGCTATATGCTATAGTCATCCGATCCGGCCGGTTCCGACAAATGTGCAGCGTATTTATACCAAAAGACTTCGTGCAAAGTTTGGTTGAGATAGCTTTAAAACTGACGGAGGAGATAGCATAGAAACAGACGGACAGACGGACAGACGGACGGACAGACGGACAGACGGACATGGCTATATCAACTCAGCTCGTCATGCTGATCAAGAATATATATACTTTATGTGGTCGGAGATGTTTCCTTCTGTGCGTTACAAACATCCGGACAATTTTAATATACCCTCTCCAAGGGTATAAAAATAGAGGAAAGCTAACTTCGGCTCTACCGAAGTTTATATAGCATGATATATTTCTCCGATTTTGATCAAACTCTCTAAAATTGTGTTGAGACAGATAATATTTATACCTGAAACGTACAAACACGCTAACATTGAAAACAAAAAAGTTTTTTTCACTAAAACTATTTTTTTGACCGATCATTCCTATGGCAGCTATATGCTATAGTCATCCGATTTGGATCAGACTTGACAGAATTATGTGCTAGCATATCATATTGATCAGTAACAAGTTTGGGAGCGATAGCATTGAAAACAAAAAAGTTTTTCATACTAAAACTTTTTTTCAGATCTATCTTTTGTATGGCAGCTATACTATATAGTTGCCCGATTTGCATAAAACTTGCTGAAATTATGTGAAAGCATAAAAAACTTATAAATACGCGGTTTGGTAGCGATAGCACTGAAAACAAAAAAGTTTTTCTCACTAGAACTACTTTTTCAACCGATCGTTCCTATGGCAGCTATATGCTATAGTCATCCGATCCGTCCGGTTCCGACAAATGTGCAGCGTATTTATACCAAAAGACTTCGTGCGAAGTATGGTTGAGATAGCTTTAAAACTGACGGAGACGATAGCATAGAAACAGACGGACAGACGGATGGACGGACAGACGGACATGGCTATATCAACTCAGCTCGTCACGCTGATCAAGAATATATATACTTTATGTGGTCGGAGATGCTTCCTTCGGTGCGTTACAAACATCTGGACAATTTTAATATACCCTCTCCAAGGGTATAAAAATGACATTTGACAAAATGTCAAATTAACCAGCCCATTTCAAATTGAAGTGGATCTTATTTTTTTTTTCTGTGTGGGCTTTATTTCGGTAGATTTAGAACGAATTTTTTCTGAGTGTATGTAACTTCGGTACAAAGTTTAAACACCACCCATTAGAGGTAAATTTAAGGCACGATTTTTTATAGTGGATTCCCCAGAAGGGGAGTCTTGGTAATTATTTTTATGCCTCATCACCTGAATATTGTGGAACGGGTTATATTTATAATTAGACATCGGATTTTAGGTTTTTTTGTTTTTGTTAAAAATTCAAAATTTTGGATTGTATTTATTTATTTATTTTTATTTATTTATTTATTAAGTCGACAAAAAAAGGCTGTCAACACAATTACACATACGTTATAAAAAATCCTTATCAATTAAGAAAGCCTATCAAAGAAAAACTAACAAAATTACAAAATAACTAATAACGACTCTGACACGATGGGGGAATTTTATTTGCCCGTCCGGCCAGCTATGTTATTAAAGCTACCAAAATCTTTAATCATGTAGAGATAGAGAAGAGGAAAAAAACCAAACCCTAAATAGAAGCTAAGGAAAAAAAAAAAAAAAATAATAATAAAACTAAAATAAATCAGATAAACAAAAGGAAAAATTTAGGAGAAAAAAACAAATAAAAAAGAGGAAAAAAATAAAAAAAAAAAAAAAAATTTTGGTTAGAAAGTGAAATTTAAAACTAGTTAAAAATAGAAAATGTTATGAGTTAAACTTAAAATAAAATAACAAGAAATCTCTGACCCGGTGGGGGAAGATTTTTTAGCCAGTCCGGCAAGCTATGCCCCTACTCACAGCCAGGAGTGGTCAGAGATTTCCCCTAAGATAAATATAGAGAGATGTTTTTAGAGAGAAGAGAGAGAGATCTGTTGAGAGCAGGTGATAGAGATCATTATAATTTTGACATAAGACTCGAAATCGATTGTGCTTTGCATAATCAGTTGTGCATCCAGGCAATACTAATGGGAAATAGTTTCTGGTTGGCCTAGAAGGAACGGAAAAGTTAAGGCGACCCAAAGTTCAGAAGAATCTACATCACCGATAATTAGTTTATGAAGAAAAAAAAACACCTAATACTGTTCTACGGTTGGCTAACGAAGGAAGGTCAATAAGCAAGAGTCTGTTAGAGTACGATGGCAGACGAAGGTTAGGGTCCCAGTTTAAGCCACGTAGGGCAAAAAGCAAGAATTGCTTCTGAACAGATTCAATACGATCTATATGCTTTTATACTGCGGACACCAGACGGACGAGCAGTATTCAAGTACCGGACGGACTAGAGCAGTGTATAAAAGCCTTGTGGTATATGGATCATTAAACTCTTTCGACCAACGTTTAATGAATCCGAGTACACCGTTTGCTCTATTAACAATAGAGGAGATATGAGGATTGAAACTCAATTTGGGGTCAAAAAGAATTCCAAGATCAACAACTGTAGAAATTCGTTCCAAGGGTTCATTGCCAATCGTATAGGTAGCCAGCGAAGGCTTGCAGCGATGGAAGGTCATGAACATGCACTTGGAGCAATTAAGGTGTAATTGATTAATCAGACACCAGGACTGCAAGGAGTTTAAGTCATCTTGCAATCTGATGGAGTGCATCGGGTCGTTGAAAGATAAGAGAAGTTTTACATCATCGGCGTACATAAGTATCCGAGAATTCGAAATTATTGTGGGGAGGTCATTAATAAAAAGAGTAAAAAGCAATGGGCCGAGGTGACTGCCTTGTGGCACACCAGAGGTGACAAGGACAGGCTTAGACGTATAAGTGCGAAGCAGAACTTTTTGAGTTCTATCTTTTAAATATGACGAAATCCAAAGAAGAAAAGGGGATGGAAATCCTAAACGATCAAGTTTAAAGAGGAGAAGATCATGGTTCACAGAATCAAATGCCTTACTGAAGTCGGTGTAGATGACATCAGTTTGTTTTTTTAAAAGGAATCCATCGTTAACCATTAAGGTAAATTCAAGCAAATTGGTCGCAGTTGACCGACGCTTTGTAAATCCATGCTGGAAAGGTGTTAAGATCGATTTACAATAGTGCTGTAGGGAAGAGGTTATAATCTGTTCAAATAATTTTGGAATAGCGGATAGTTTAGCTATCCCCCTATAATTGGATATATCAGACTTCCCACCTTTTTTGTGAAGAGGAATAATATAGGATTCTTTCCAAAGATTTGGAAAAATAGCAGATTCTAACGATAGATTAAAAAGCTTAAGCAATGGATTGCACAAAGAAATACAACACTCTTTGAGCACACAACTAGGAATGTTGTCAGGCCCAGGGGAGTATGAAGATTTTAGTGATTTTAAATGAGAAAGTAAGGAGCTTTCGGAAATCGAGGGAGCAGTTATCGAGTTAGAAGAAGAAATGTTATAAGGATAAGAAGTATTAGTAAAGCGCGTAGAGGAATAAGTAGATTGAAAGAAGTCGGCGAACAGGTCAACGGCTGTGGAGTCATCGTTAGCCTTTTGGTCGCCCAGAAAAAAAGAAGAAGGTAAAGAAGAAGACCTACGTTTAGAGTTTACAAAGCTGTAGAATTGCTTAGGGTCCTCTGCGAATTGAATTTTGCATCGGACAAGATATTTCCTGTAGCACTCAGCATTGAAAAGTGTAAAGTTCGATTTTGCAATTGAGTATTTAGAAAAGTCAACTGCAGAACCAGAACTTTTATACTTTTTGAAGCATCTAGACTTAATATTTTTTAAATTAGAAAGTCTAGGACAGTACCAAGGAGGATTAATGGACACTGGAGAGGGAGCGCTATTAGGAACACAGATATCTAAAAGAGAATTAATGGAACTATAAAAAAAACTAAAAGCAAAGTCTAAATTAACTGAATTGTACAAAGGAGTCCAGTCTGTTGCACAAATAAGTTGATTTAATAACGTAAAGTTTCCTTTACGAAAACAACGACGAGGCTTACTGGAGATCATATCAGTCGAAAAGGTAGATCCAATAGCTGAAATAGAGATTTCAAGCGTAGGATGGTATACATCTTCGGGCAGTGATAGAGGGGCAGACCTAGAGACAACAACATTCGAGCTGTCAGAGACGAAAACGAGATCCAACAATTTATTTAAATTGTTTGGTACTGCGTTAATTTGTAAAAACGACATGTCCAACAGACTATCTAAAAAGTCATGATGTGCTGATGGTACAAGATAAGTCGACCCATTAAAGTTAGACCAAGTGATGTTTGGTGGTTAAAATCACCAACAACAACCATTAAGTCAATGTCTCTTAATTGGGGTAAAATAGAATGTTAAAATATGTCCAAAATATGCTTTTCTCAAAATACCACTAAAAATTTCTAACTTTTGTTTAATACCCAATAAAAATTAAATTGAAAAGGTACTATACACAGGCAGGCTCTATAAATCTCATATCATACTATTCAAAGGCCAAATAACGTTAAATGTTTTAAATTTTATGGTACTTCTAAATTTAAGTCTCAAATTATTGAGACCGAAAGAATATTGAATTTTTTTTTTGTTGTTCAGTTTACATACGAGCAAAAAGTGATTCGGAGGCGCGAACCTTATCATAAAAATATTATGAAATTTCGGTTTTTGCTTAGCATCTGGCAGATTCCTACACTTAGTTGCAAGCGAAAATAATGGAGCTGATGACGTTTGGGATTTTTTCTTCTCGATCATTTTTCCTCTTCACCATTGGTCATCCATGGTATCGCGAAACGGTAAGATAACAATCATAGCCTTGCAGTTCCTTGTGGTATTTAAAGCAATTTTTTAAGGAATTATTGATTAAACTACCATGGAGAGCCTAAGCTAAAAAGTGTGCTAATGCAATAGTTATGAAATGATTTGCAACTTAATTGGTATTTTAATATGGTGCAATACTGCTACTAGTCCTCTTCTTTTCGCATTTCGCAATTTAATGATTTGTCAATCACGATAAAGTGATTTTAAATACAATTCTTCTTTTTTGTCCTTCCTTTTCCATTATCTAAGCTCTATCGTTCCTTTCAGAGTGTAACATACCTACTCCAAGGTCCAAACCAAAAATTCCTTTTGCACCGAGCGTTCCTAACCAAACCGGATTTGCTCGCCCGCGTGGTGAAACACAAAAAAATTGGGACCTTCTTTTTTCGGTCTGTGCGCTACGAAGCATTTACCGTAGTTGCTTTGTTCGTTACTTTCGTTTTTAACCATGAATAAAAGGAATATTTTTATGTGCAGACGCCTACTTGGTAGCATTTATTTTTTCTCTAAATATGTAAAAGCATATGACATATTCCAAAATAGGTCGAAATAGGTTAATATATGTTAGCATATTCTCAAATATGCTTTTAGGTCGAAGATATGCAAATATGTCAAATATGCAAAACGCATGAGGATTTAAATTAATTTACTTTTCATGAAACAAATTTGTATGCGATCAGAAATTATTTTGGACCGTACAATAAAAATATGTTTTCACCTAAAATCCGATGTCTATTTATAATACATATAGAATTTGAGTATTGAGGGCTCGAGGTCAATTCTACCATTTAGAAAGGTCGCTAACTATCAACTAAACTCTGGCGCAACACTATTGCAGCACCTTAATTTTTCAGTGTACGCATAGCAACATTGGAGCTGGAAAAACTTTGCGATTACCGTTTGAACGAACGTTAAAAACGAGAGAAAATAAGTAACAAACATCAACAATCTCAGTGCAAAAATTAACCGTTATGTTTCATTTTAGATTTGCGCGAGGTGCATAGCTATAGCCGCACAATATAATTTTTATACCCTTGGAGAGGGTATATTAAAATTGTCCGGATGTTTGTAACGCACAGAAGGAAGCATCTCCGACCACATAAAGTATATATATTCTTGATCAGCGTGACGAGCTGAGTTGATGTAGCCATGTCCGTCTGTCCGTCTGTTTCTATGCTATCTCCTCCGTCATTTTTAAAGCTATCGCAACCAAACTTTGCACGAAGTCTTTTGGTACAAATACGCTGCACATTTGTCGGAACTGGCCTGATCGGATGACTATAGCATATAGCTGCCATAGGAACGATCGGTTGAAAAAGTAGTTCTAGTGAGAAAAACTTTTTTGCTTCCAATGCTGTCGCTACCAAACCTCGTATTTATAAGTTTTTTATGCTTTCCCATAATTTAAGCAAGTTTTATGAAAATCGGGCAACTATATAGTATAGCTGCCATACAAAAGATAGATCTGAAAAACAGTTTTAGTATGAAAAACTTTTTTGTTTTCAATGCTATCGCACCCAAACTCGTTACTGATCAATACGATATGCTAACACATAATTCTGTCAAGTCTGATCCAAATCGAATGACTAAAGCATATAGCTGCCATAGGAATGATCGGTCGGAAAAATAGTTTTAGTGAGAAAAACTTTTTTGTTTTCAATGGTAGCGTCTTTGTACGTTCCAGTTATGAATATTATCTGTCTCAACACAATTTTGGAGAGTTTGATCAAAATCGGATGAATATATCGTACAGCTGGCATATAAAAAACTGGCAGAAATATATCATGCTCCACGGGTATATAAACTTCGGTCGAGCCGAAGTTAGCTTTCCTCTATTTTTTTTTAATATCAAACAACCTGGCGAGAATAATATTAAAATTTTATGGGTTGGGGTACGAATGGGCCAAATGAGTTCCGTACTCACCACAATCTGCTTGTGACTATTATGTAATTTTAATTATTTTATAGCCAAAAATACTGCAAAATGGATTTTCCGCAATATCTTGAAAACAAGAGCTGATGGAGAAAAACCAGTGCACAAAACTGGATCAGAATTAGGAAACAAGAAGGCCAAAATGGTTGTTGCCCTGTGTAATGCAGAATCGAGAGGGGCTCAAAACAGCTTGCTTAGGGATGTGGAAACATAAATTAAATATAACCTCGGGCCGGCAACAAACCTCCTCAAGTCAAGTAAGTAAAACAGAAAAACCGCAAAATATTCACACTTGACTCAAAGTGTTATATTTTCTAAATTAGCGACAAATACGTGTGTCCCGGCAGCTGTCCACATCGCTCACGCAAATTCGCCTAACCCTTTAATCAGTTACCACATCAATCAGGCAGCTCTGCCAGTATAAAAACTACTGCAATTTCTTAGACAGTAATCTTTTGAAATGGAGCCCGTGCAGTAGGCCTACGGGTGGTTTTGCTAACTTGACGCATCGTCTTGATTGGCTATTATATGCTAGACGCACCGAAGAAGTACCCCGGTAAGCTTCTGAGTCTCATCTACCGCTGGATGTGCATTGTCAGTCATGCCATCTGTGTGGCCTTCATAATATTCCGCATCTTCGAAGGAACGACAATGCACAGTATTCCGTTAATCAGGCACTTCTCCAATTTCGTCATCATCACCAACTCGGTGCCACATCTGTGCAGTTCTATACTAAGCTTTATTAGCAAATTGGCTGACCTGTGTACATAGTGTTTTCGAGTGTAAGTGTCTCGCTCGGTGAAAAAAAGCAAATTTTAATTTTTCCGGTTATGTGTTTTTTTAAAGACACTTATTCTTCAGGCATGTTTTCAATTCCTTCTTCGTTTTCGTTTGCACAGCGTAAATCTGTACACATTAAACAAAAAAATTCTATATAAATCAGTAAAAAAGTAGAAAGCTAATTAAATTTCACCAACCAATTCTAAATTGATCACAGAATTCCGGAAAATGCACTTTATGTACATCCAGCAACTGTAAGAGTGCGAAAATTGGCAACTACTTTTCATTTCACCATTTCAAAGCGAAAAAGTTTATCAATTTCACTTTCGAAAAGTTGCCGTAGTAGTGGATTTGAGAACATGCCTGATTGTTGTGAGAATAATATAAGTGTCTATTTATTTATTTTTATTTTCAACACTTAATTTTATTTACAGCGATAAGGGCCAAAAATTAAACACCAAAAACTTAAATTCTGTAGAGCAGTTCCTTTTAGCGGTTAAAGCTCAATGATCGCCAGGAGTTGACACAAGCAATTTTTAGAAGAAGTGGGACCTCGTGGGTAAGAAGGGCTGGAAAATCATATAGGGATCAATGCGGTAAGTGAGTAAGTGCAGTTCACAGCTAAGGGTAATAAACCTCAAATGACCACACTTAATCAACCATGCGAATGCAAATAAGTCATTGAAAAATTGCGCTTACACCCCGTAGAAATGCGTATTACCGCAGAAATGCGAACCATATATAATATATCGCATATTAATATTTCTCTTAACTACATAACCATGATTGTGACAGTACTCAACCGCGATCACAATCAAAAAGGATGTTTAAAACCACTTTCCGCCACTGACAAATCATTAAATTGCTGAAAAATACCAAAGAGGATCAAAAATTTAAATAGTGCCAAACAGCCTCTACTATCAACCAAGTGGAAAATCATTCAAGGATCAAAGCGCAATTCACAGATAAGGGATCTCCATGGTAATTAAACCGCTAAATACTTAAGAAACTGCTTTTCAAGACCACAAATGACCAAACATAACTACTAAACTATGATTATGACAATACTGAACCACGATAAACACTACAGATGTCTATGCTCTCATTGATCTGACAGGTATTTTGTGGCAACAGGCCGCATTTGTCTCGCCTTGAGGTGCAACAAGTGCAATTGCCTCACATAGAAGTAAGTCAAAACAAAAAAATGCATGCGTGGGTTCAGCTGGACGCAACTGGTGCACTGTGCGCGATCGAGACCTTCTTGGCACTGAAACAGTTTTTCAGTTGTCTGAAAAGACATAACATATGCAGTGCGTGTCACGCTTGTCGACTCAATCCTAGCTGATAAGATGGGTTTCTTCTCTTTTGGTTGTTGGACTGCTACCAAAACATAATTTTAGTGCCCACCGCTGGTATAAAACAATGTCCCCATAAATGATCATCGGCAAATTAATGATAATTGCATAACTAAGAGGAAATTTCCACTTATCTTTATTTATTTTCGTGTACCGTCTACCGTCTTTCTATTCCTTGGATGGAACGAATGACCTTTATTTATTTTCGTTTTTATAGACTTGATAAGTGTTTTATAATTTGGCCCAGAAGTTTGTAACGCATTCAAGAAATCGTCTCCGACCACATAAAGAACATATATTCTTGATCAGCATGACGAGCTGAGTTGTTTTTATTTAAAACAAATAAAATATTTAATTCATTTGATGCAACCTATCCAGAAATATAATGCTGTTTACATTTCCAAATCTAACTTTTCTTATCAAAATTGTTTGGGTGATGAATTTAGATAAAGATTTGAAACCACCCGAAAGAGATTCTATAACACCAAGAATTGGTTTTGGGTTGGAATTTGGTTCGAAGAGATTGCCGTGACACCTTCGATTCAGCCAAAGAAGTTAATTCAATATTAACTTAGGAAATCAAAGCCATAGAAACCAAATTAATTGGTATAGAGTATTTTGCCGTAGGGTCACTCGACTGCAAAATTCTTACTTGTTATCAATTCTATTTAATTGTCAATTATATACTACTGTTATAAAATTGTTGAAGCTCGTAATTTTGAATATAAGCAAGATGCTTGTAGCATCAGCGAAAGCGAAGTTTACGTTTCTAGCTAGCTGCATGTTTTTTTTTAAAAAAACATTAGAAATTAAGTAGATGTTTGACATTGTAGAAAAACAGCAGAAATCGAAAAATGTAACAAAAAATTTTGAAACACTGAGCAAAAAAATCAAGCTAAAATCTAGAAAATCTCTTTTTTGAGAATCTTGCAAACTTAGAAAATGCTAAAATCTTAAAATGAGCTTAGAAATCCTAAAAGCAAGATCTATCATATCACAACTTATCAACCATCCTACAGTGTTTTATAAAGTTACAGTTAAAAAATTGTACCATATCAGAGTCTGGCACGTTTCTATCTTATGTGTGTACAACAGTCGTATACGAGCTTATACTGCTCTTTTTTGCAACAACAAACAAGTGCTAAAGGAGAGCGCTCCTTTATTTTGGCAACAACAAACAAGTGCTAAATGAAAGCGCTCCCGCGCTCTCACGCAATGCCGAAATCATTATTTGTTTTGTCTCTCTATCGGGGGAGCCACAGAAATCGCTAGCGATTTTCGTATAAACGCTTGTATTTTTATATTAAAACTTCTTAAATTTATATGTGAAATGGCACCAAAAAGCACGCCTACTAGATCAGATGGTGAATTTGAGCGATTTGGAATCATCTACTCAAATCTACTTGGCTTTGTAAAGTCGGTTTCAATTCGCTTTATTTTCGCCATCTGATCAAGTAGGCGTGCTTTTTGGTGCCACTTCACATATACATTCGAGCAGTTTTATAATAAAATACAAGCGTTTATTCGAAAATCGCTAGTGATTTCTGAGGCACCCCCGTATAAATATAAAAGAGAGTGTCCTGACTGACTGACTGATTGGCAATCATCGCACAGCCTAAACGGTAAGAGATAGAAAGCTGAAATTTAGACAGGAGATTCTGTTAGTGGTGAAAGTGCGTACTAAGACGGGGTTTTAAAAAAGTCGATAAAGTTTGTATGGGAAAAATGTTATTTTTTATCCGATTGATTTGAAACTTGGTTTGTAAGCATAGTACGCGAAATAATTCGACACGTGTTTTCCCGATTTTGGAAAATCCGCCCACGAGGAAAATGGCCGGAAAATTCTGCATGCAAAAAATTATTTTTCATCCGATTGGCTTGAAATTCGGTTTGAAAGGAAATTAGGTGAAATAAATTGAAATGTAATTATCTGAAGTTGGAAAACTTGACCTTACGGTCGGAAAATTCTCGGAAAATTCTGCATTAAAAATACTATTTATCATCCGATTGGCTTGAAATGCTTGAAATCCGGAAAATTCTATATGCATAATAACTATTTTTCATCCGATTGAATTGAAAATCTGCATTAAAAATACTATTTATCATCCGATTGGCTTGAAACTCGGTTTGTAAGGATAGAATACTAAATAATTCAAAATGTGATTTTTCAATGTCGGAAAATCCGCCCGGGCGTGCAAATGCCCGGAAAATTCTATATGCATAATAACTATATTTCATCCGATTGAATTGAAAATCGGTTTGTAAGGTCAAAATGAGGATTTATTCCGAGATGTGGGTGGGAGAGATGTGAATGGGATGTGGGTAGTATGCAGATGGGAAGTGGGTGGGATGTCGGCGGGAAGTGGGAGAGATGTGGGTGGGAAGTGAGTGGGAACTGGGGGGAATAGGGTGTAGAGTGTGTGGGATGTGGGAGGGAGTTGGAGGGAAAACCCATCAGCAAAGTTCGATTTCTGGTATCTACGGGGTATTATTATATCTAATATTGTTTGGTTCTATACTGTTGAAGGCGCAGCGAAGCGCTTGGGGTTATTTGCTAGTCTATATATATAAAAGAGTTCAACCTGACTGACTGACTGGTGACCGTCGCACAGCCTAAACCATAAAAGATAACAAGTAAGACCGTTGCAGTCGAGTAGCCCGACTTCAATACACCATGTACAATTGACAACGAGAGCGTAAGTTAAAGTCGGCTCTAACCGACTTCGATAAACCCGTTAGTCATGAAAAAACATGTTTAATAGTGCTCCTGCGTTCCTTAGGGTGACCATCCGAAAAGTATGCAAAATTTTTATTAGGGTGGGTGGGGTGGTGGCGGGGGGGTGCTTGGTTCGCTTTTTTGCTCATAACTTCTGAACCGTTCATCCGATTTTTATCATTTCTTGGGCAAATACTTTATAGGGTCGGAGATGTTTCCTTCTCCCTGTTACATACATTTGCACAACTTCATGATCCCCTTTTACCCATTTTTAATGGGTACAGGGTATAAAAGATGAGATTTTCACAGTAGTTTTATCTTATGCTGAAAGTGAGTACTAAAAAACGGATTTTGGAAACTTCTGTCGGGAAATGTGGAAAATTCGCGGAAAACTGTTGTATGAAACTTTTTTGTTTATTATCCGATCAGATTCAAACTCATTTTCAAAGATATATATAAAAATTCAACAATAACAATAACTGTTCCAATTTTCCAGAAAATCCCACCCAAAAAAGTCGGACGAGCGACGGAAAAGTTTGTGTGGTAAACATTTTATTTTCATACGATTGACTTGAAACTTGGTTTGCAAGCATAGTACGCAAAATATTCGACACGTGTTTCCCAACATTGGGAAAACCCGCCCACGAGGAAAATGGCCGGAAAATTCTGCATGGAAAAAACTTTTTTTACCTGATTGGTTTGAAACTCGGTTTGTGAGAATAGTAAGTGAAATAAATTGAGATGTGATTTTCCGATGTTGGAAAATTTAACCCAACGGCCGGACAATTCCTGAAAAACTCTTCATGCAAAAAACAATTTTTCATCCGATTGACTTGAAACTCTGTTTGTAGGGATGGAATACTAAATTATTATTGATTGCATTTTCCGATGTTGGAAATATCGGCGGGATGCCCACTGGGAAGTGGGAGAATAGTGGAAAAATATGTGGGTGGAAAGTGGGTGGAAAGTGGGCGGGAGGTGGGTGTGCAGTGCGCGCGAAGTGGGAGGGATGTGGGTGGGATGTGGGTGGGATGTGGGTGGGATGTGGGTGGGAGGTGGGTGGGAAGTGAGTGAGAACTGGGGGGATGTGGGTGGGTGGTAATTGGGTGTAGAATGGGTGAGATGTGAGAGGGATGGGGGTGGGATGTAAGCGGGAAGTGGGTGGGATGTGGGCGGGAAGTGGGAGGGATGTGGGTGGGATGTGGGTGGGATGTGGAAGGTATGTGGAAGGGATGTGTGCGGGATGTGGGTGGGAACTGGGGGGAAGTGGGTGGGTGGTAATTGGGTGTAGAGTGGGTGGGAAGTGGGAGGGATGTGGGTGCGAAACGGGTGGAAGTTGTGTGGGTTTTAGTGAGAAAAACTGTTATGTTCTCAATATTACCGCTCTCAAACAAGGTCATGGGTAATATTGAATGTTTTTAAGTTGATCTGCGAAGTTTTGTCGAAGTCGCTAACCGTTGAGACAAGCTTTGTCAAGTGTATCAGAACTTCGGTACAGATGAAGTTAGCTTTGCCTTTCTTGTTTTAATTGTTTTTTTTTTACAAAATTAAACCGTCCCCTGTAATTCAGATTTGTAAACTCAATTGGGGGGATTGATCATCTAAATCCCCCCTTATATACGCAACTGTAGTTTGCATTTTGTGCTTGGCAGCGTGAGTGTGTGAGACCTCGCTTGGGGCTCGTCGTCAGCAAGCCGAGTAAACTTGGTGATTTTATGTTTCGAGCTCAAGTTAGTCCGATGGTTCGTCCGTGACACGCTTGTGCTATTATAGCTCGTCCGCAAAAATATCTTACACGTTCTGACTCAATGTTCTAGCGAAAATGTCGTGCTCGTTTCAGGTCTATGGTACCCATGTGGATGCTAACACCATAGTAAGAGGGCGCTTTGGTTGGTTGGTTTTAATTGTTACGCCGCATTAGACAGGTTTTTATTGAAACGAAAAATTTAATATTAAAACAAATTAAATAGGTATTTAATTCATTTGATGCACCCTATCCAGAAAAATAATGTTGTTTACATTTCCAAAACTAATTTTGCTTATCAAAATTGTTTGAGTGGTGAATTTACTGAAAGAGATTTCTGTGACACCGAGAAATGTTTTTGGGTTGGAATTTGGTTGGAAGAGATTTCCGTGACACCTCCGATTCAGCCTTTTGTTGAAAATCAAAAGTTTAGCGGGAAAGAATTCTCTTGTTTGCTTACCATTGTGTTGACCAATTCTCCATAATGGCAAACCAAGTACAGCTGCATTGTACATGTCAGCACAAATACCAAATTGTTCACACTCTCCATAGTGATTCCCAACATCAAAGCGTTGACACTCGTTGTGCACATAACTCCGGCAGTTGTGAGCAAACTAAATAGCATTGAACCGCCAAATATCCTGTTGAGATCCTTTTGGAGGCTGCAGATAAACACCAAGCCTAAAATACCACACTTTTGAAATGTCATTTTGAAGCACTTACTGAATCAGATAGTTGTGTTGGTTTACAAGCTCAACTAGAAACTTGCGATCCGCTAAGTCGTGCTCCCAGTGCGGCTGATATTCTGCTAAAGTCCTTGAAAGGTAATTTAAGTGCATGCAGATTTGCACTTGAAAGCACACCAGCCACAAGTCCGTGGCCATGTTAGAGACGGACATGTGGCTGATGTGAAACCACTCCATTGCACAAATGCACAGGTTGTGCCAGAATGAGCGCTTGTGCGAATCAACAACGAAATATGGGAAAAAATGGCGAAAATAAAATGGATTCTCTTTTTGGAAAATGTACATTCCAACTGACTGCATCAATGGACCCACGACACCCATTACGCCGCAGCCCAAGTAGATCATTACAATGACAATCAGAAAACGGGGCCAGTAGTACTCCTCGACTCGATAATCGATCCTTGCCTGAGTACTTTTCGGATACAGGGCAGCCAAATTGGCACTCAAGATTTTAATTGCTCCACGCTGCTCAGATGTAGCAAATTTGATATCCGAATTGATCAAATAGATGGCCATATAGGTGTAATTCATGACATGCGACATACTATTGATTGTCGTTCCTTCGAAGATGCGAAATATCATAAAGCCCACACAGATAGCGTGACTACCAGTGCATGTCCAGCGATAAATGAGCGCCAGGAGCTTACCGTAAACCGTGGTAGGTGCCTCCAACATATACAGCCCGATGAGGCGATGAACCAGGCTAGGTAACCGGGTGAAGTCCTCGTAGGCGTACTGCACGGGCTCCATACCAAAAACTATGTGAACGCAAGTTCGTTAAATTGCGGTAGACTTTATACTGACAGGGCTGCCTCTTTGATGTGGTTTTGCCATTATTAGTGACTGATTAAAGGGTGAGAGGTGAATTTGCATAAAGGATGTGGACACCTGCCGTGCCTTAGATTTTTGTCGCCAATAAGGAATGTGTTACACTTTTTCACGATGGAAAATTTACAGTTTTTTCCCACCTTAAAGTCAGTGTGTTAAGAGTGAGATTCTGACGCCCAGGGCGGAAGTCAAATTTTGCAGCTCCTCCTTTTTATGCATTTTAAGCAGACTGACAGATATGGCTATATCAACATGGCTGTTGGTGCTGACCCAGAATATATATACCTTATTGGATCGGAAACTGTTCCTTAGCACTGTTACATACTTTTGTACAAACTTAATGTACTCTACATTCGGAACAAGTTGAATTATAGTTCCACGTTCAGGGAAAAACAACACTGAAAAGCTTTCTTACTGAGAAATTTTACCGAACCGCCACTTGCCGCGGAGTTTCGAGTTGGGTCGATAGTTGTGATGGTTGAGATGCCGACTTTAATTCGGGATTTCATATAGTTTTCACCTCTTTCTTACAAACGAAAGCTTTTGTCAAAATTTAATGAAGTTTGCTTCTCCGTGTAAGTCCCGACTTACGTGCTTAAAACAAGCAGCGCGTGATTTCTGAGTTCGGCCCCTAGAGAAGGAAGATAAAGATCCAAAATAAAAAGAGGAAATAGGAAAGAAATAATTTAATACAGAATTTAAAAAATAAAATTCGCTTTTAGAAACAAACAATAGAAATTTAATTAAAAACATTTTGTATTTGTTTTTAATACATGCCCAAGCCTTTCATAAAGTGAGCACAAAATGCTTATAATATGACACCTGCTGTTCACGGTTCAAGAAGAAGCGGAATTACGCTACTTTTGTAACGACTACTTTTCAACGAATGCCCAGAAAAAAAATGATATGATCTGGGGCTCAATATAATTTTTCTTATCAGTAAAAAGCCAATATGATGAACTTGAAATTGGCCTGTTAGAAAATATCAAAGTGAACTTTTCGACCATGTCAAAATTATATTTTTAAGATGGAGCCTCGCGCGTTTTATGGGTACTTTTGTACTTGCCACACACAACGACAACAATATTAAATTAGTTTTTAATGGTTTAAGATAAAATTCTGCGATATTTAGAACATGTGGACAGGGTCATTGGGAACGCAATATAAAAAGTCCACTTCAATCGTGCAGTCGGTTAAGATACCTTCAGAAAGGTTTAAACCTTCGTTCTTGAATATTTTTAAAAGCACACCTTAGATTTCACTGGCCAACAGCCATTTTGGTCCAGCCTTATTGATGACAAATTCTGATCCAGTTTTGTGCAATGATTCCAAAACTGGTCTCGGTTTTTCTCCATCAGATCTTGTTTTCAAGATATCGCGGAAAACCGATATTGCAATTTTTTTGGCTTTTAAAAAATTATGGAGGTGCCACCGAGCAACAATATCGGTATTTATCGACAGTATACATATGCGACAGTATACATATTAAGGTGGCCTAAAAAAATCATGGGAGCAGCATCAGCAAACCCAAGAGCGCCTAAATTGGCCTATGAAGAGTAATTTTCGTCAAAATATAGCAAATTGTTTAAACTTAATCTTCGTATACGAGCAATTTGGAGTGGTTGGATTTAAATTAAAACCACTTTAGTATGAAGCCCAATGGTTCTTCTAATTTCATAAATTTGGTTGCATTTAAATCTTTTAGATGGACAAAGCTACAGGCGGTTAATCAGGAAATAATGAATTAAAATTTATGGGTGGATAACTAGATTGATACACAAAATCTGTATAGGAAATATTAACAGACTACGTGATCTAACATAGTCCATACATTAAATCCATCAAGCAAATGTACAATAACATTCAATCATTAATAGATCCAAACAATTTTCCCTAAATTTCATATTTACTTAATATCAACCATGATACAACTGTATAAGGTAAGGTGCTCTCTGAGAGAGCTCTCTTTTCGGGACTCCAAATTTTCATTGTGTTGCTGTCATTTGATTAAAAAGGTTGTGTGCTCACTAATTTTTGTTTCTTTGTCCATTTTATTCATAGTTTTTAAAAATATCGAGCCAATACTTTTGCGTATGTCGATGTAAACAATTGCCGGCCACCCATAGCTAGCAGAAGCCGAATTCAGTCGTGTTTTTATGCAAACGCGAGCCGAACTAAAACGACTGTGCTCTGGAGAGAGCTCTCTTGTTCACCAACACGCACACACTCTCTGTCCTCTTCATTTGGCCGCCACTGACGTAAAGCAGGGTTCCCCAAGAAGCCAGCGCGAAAATGTGACAGTGTCTCTCTAACACACAGTGAAGCATGACTTCGGCAAGCATTCGGTGTGAATTGGCTGGGGAACTAGGATGTAAATTAACTAACAGAACATTGAGACGTGCTCCAAAAGATGAAGAAAGAAGAAAAGGTAGGTCACTTATATAGTGTGGTACAATGTTGTAAAATTTGCGAAAGCCATTCGAGGCAGTGACATTCATTCAACAGAAGGCGATAAAAATAATCGCAGGCTTCTTTTAAAAAGTGCCATGCGAATACCAATAAAATTTTTTAATGCATATACTATATGTTTGTATATCTGAGGGTGCTTTGCTTTTTGTTTTATTCTCTCTTTCTCTCGATTTTAGCAAATGCTGTCAGTACTCGATAAACTCTGAATGCCATACCTTATATAGTTGTATCATGATATCAACCAACCTTGCAGGAATGACATTAAAATTTTATGAATTGGGCTACAAATGGGCCAAGTGAGTCCACTGTAAAAAAACGAGAGCGTAAGTTAAAGTCGGCTTTAACCGACTTTGATATACCCGGAGAAAAAATGTTTAATAGCGTTCCTGTGTTCCTGAGTAGGAAACCCGAAAAGAATGCAACATTTTTTTAACTCCGCTATTTTATATCCGATATTGATAAAAAACTCAGGGATTAAAGTTATTGCAAATATAAATTTTAGTTTGAAATTTGAACTCGATACCTTAAAAATGTGGGAGTTATTTAGCAATTTTTTTTTTTATGGGGGCGGGGGTGGGCGTGGCAAAAAATTGAAACAAACTTGACTTTTTTTCCTCTAGTCTATATCTATAACTTTGCCCAAGATGTAAAAACGAAATTCCAAACGGTTTATGATATATGAACAGTTTGGGGAGAAAATATTTTTGGTATCAAAAAAGTACCTTAACGATGTGATAGGACCAAGTCCTTTGGGGGATTTTTTTGGTTTCGGTATGCTCTTAAGAAATATCGCGGTCCGAAGGCGTAACCAGAAAATGACCTTAAAAAAGTTGCACAGTGTAATGCTTTACTGGCTAATAATGGCATACCAAAAAATTGAATCCGCCAAATGTGTCTAAGTGTCAAAATTTTCTATTCTACGGCGAAGCCTGGCTCCACAATCGATGAATTCTGGCAAAATAATTTTAGATATTGCTACCAATATTGCAACAAGTGGTTTTAACGATGGCCTTATATCAATTTTAAGAACATTTGATGTCATGGACTTGACATCGAAAAAATCCTACGAGGATCGATAGCCAAAGGAATTTCCGATTTACTGACAAAATTTCAGATCGATCGGTTAAGATTTGCTTGAGTTATGTGTCCGGCCACGGAAAAATAGGATCTACTGAGAAATGATACACGACAGCCATTTTGTTTATGATACAAAAAAATCGCAAACCACTACATATATACCTCATTCACAAATTTTCGATTGGCCCTTCCATTTGGCCAAAAAATAATTCTGAAAATCCACTTATTTTTTTGAGCTACTAGATGTCCCCCCTTAAATAAAAGTAAAACTGAAACTTCGAACTTTCAACTTATGACTTATCACGTCAAATGTAGTGACAGACTCACAAAGTTATTCGCTTGCGAAATGGAGCGAGTTTTTGCACTACCTTGCATTCATTGCTAATTTCTCCAAATAATAAGAGTGGTCAATTTCCTCAACATATACATTCGATTCACAGATAGAGTCTTTACTGAAATCTCTTTCCGCCAGGCATTTGTCGAAATTTGGAAAATCATAATATTCACTCTGTAGTTTATGGTGAGTGCGGTACTCATTTGGCCCATTTGTAGCCCAATTCAATTCATAAAATTTCAAGGTTGTTTGATATTAAGCAAATATGAAATTGGGGGAAAATTGTTTGAATCTATTAATGATTTGCTTGACAATTAATGTATGGACTATGTTAGATCAAGTAGTCTTTTAATATTTCCTATACCGATTTTGTGTATCAGTCTAGTTATCCTGCCATAAATTTCATTCATTTTTATACACTTGAAAAGTGTATTATAATTTTGCCCAGAAGTTTGCAACGCATAGAAGGAATCATCTCCGACCACATAAAGTATATATATTCTTGCTCAGCATGACGAGCTGAGTCGATTAAGCTTTGTCCGTCCGTCTGTCCGTCCGTCTGTCTGTTTCTACGCGAACTAGTCCCTCAGTTTTGGAGCTATCGAGCTGAAACTTTGCACAGAGTCTTCTTTTTACTGCACGCTGATAATATGTCGGAACCGACCGGATCGGATGACTACTTGTTGTAGCTGCCATACAAATGCTCCTTCGAAAAATGGGTTTTAGTGATAAAAACTGGTTTGTTCTCAATATTATCGCTCTCAAACATGGTCATGGGTAACACAGGGTTGTCTATATTCGACGGACCCATCTGGCAACGCCATAACTTTTGACAGAGATGTCAGATCGCTTAATGACATACCGCGTTTGAAGCGTCAGTCCAAGCAGATTTTTACCATGGAACAATACACGCCACGCGAGCGCTCTGAAATAGTTGAAATTTACATTCAACAGAACAAGTCAATTGTGAAAACTCAACGTGCTTTTAAAAAATTTCACATTTTCACATTTCACATTGAATGGGACCGTAAATAAGCAAAATTGCCGTATTTACGCCACTGAAAATCCTCAGGAGATTCAAGAAGTGCCTCTTCATGACGAAAAAGTCACAGTTTGGTGCGGCGTTAGTGCGAAAACGGTCATTGGGCCGTTTTTCTTCCAAAATGAAAATGGCCATGCTGTTACCATCAACCAGGAGCGTTATCGCGACATGATGACCAATTTTGTGATGCCAATTATTCGTCGAAAGCGTATGAGGCAGTTCTGGTTTCAACAAGACGGCGCTCCACCGCACACAAGTCGCATAACAATCGATTTTCTGAAGAAATTGTTTCGGGCCGTTTGATGTCGAAAAGTGGTGATTTGGACTGGCCACCGCGTTCGCCCGATTTGACGCCGCCTGACTTCTTCTTGTGGGGATATTTGAAGTCAAAGGTTTACGTTAACAAGCCAAGGACCGTAGAAGAGCTCAAGGACAACATTCGTGAAGAAATAGCCGCTATTCCGGCCGAAATGTTGGCGAAATCGATGGAAAATGCTGCAAAAAGGGCACAATACGCCATCAACGCCAGAGGCGGCCATTTGAGAGATATCATATTCAAAAATTGATGTAAACAAATCTACTTGGAACAAATTTTTTTTATTTTTTTCTTTGATTTTAAAAAAAAAAACATGGGTCCGTCGAATATGGGCAACCCTGTAAGTCATGTTTTTAAGCTGATTTGCGAAGTTTGGTCGAAGTCGCTAACCGTTGTGACAAGCTATTTCAAGTGTATCAAAACTTCGGTGCAGACGAAGTTAGCTTTGCCTTTCTCGTTTCTTGATTAACCGCCTGTAACTTTCTCCATCAAGAAGATTTATATGCAACAAAATTTGTGAAATTAGAAGAACCATTGGGCTTCATACTAAAGTGGTTTTAATTTAAATCCAACCACTCCAAATTGCTCGTATACGAAGATTAAGCTTAAACAATTTGCTATAATTTGACGAAAATTACTCTTCATAGGCCAATTTAGGCGCTCTTGGGTTTGCTGATGCTGCTCCCATGATTTTTTTAGGCGACCTTAATATGTATACTGTCGCATAGAGCTCATAAATACAGATATTGTTGCTAGGTGTAACCTCCATAATTTTTTAAATCCAGAAAAACTGCAAAATGGGTTTTCCGCGATATCTTGAAAACAAGAGCTGATGGAGAAAAACCGAGACCAGTTTGGGAATCAATGCACAAAACGGGATTAGAATTGAATACAAATAGGGCTGGACCTCACAAAAGTGGTCATTTTGTTGGCCTGTGTTTTTATTGAAATCGGGTTTTATGATGGGCTTATTGCATGTCCCTAAGAGATGGTATGCCACAGCCCAAAAAACCACGATATGGAGTACCATGTTTAAAAATCTATTCAAAAAGGTCATAAAGCAGATCTATCAAGTGAGAAAGTCGGTCAAGCCCGACTATAATATACTCTGTACCTAGAGTAAGAGCTGAATGCAGTGCTGCTGCTGCGC
The DNA here is from genome assembly GCA_018904235.1 of Lordiphosa stackelbergi. Classification (NCBI taxonomy): domain Eukaryota; kingdom Metazoa; phylum Arthropoda; class Insecta; order Diptera; family Drosophilidae; genus Lordiphosa; species Lordiphosa stackelbergi. The sequence continues at coordinate 129,833 of JAEIFU010000406.1, forward strand.
TTATCTCTAAGTTTCTATCTCTCTCTCCCTCTCTCTCTCTCTCTCTCTCTCTCTCTAACATTGTGCGTCGTTTGTTTCGAACGGTTGGGAGGGGGGTGGCGGGGGTGATTCACTTATTTGCTTATAACTTGAGAACCGCTAATCCGACCTTTATCATTTCTTCGGCAAATCGATACATATTGCTAATGACTAACTACCTCTTGAAGGTACTAATTTTCTATCTACAAAACTGTGGGAGATATGATGTTTTTTAAATTGCGGTGGCGGGAGGGGGCATGGCAAAAATTGACAATAAAGTTGATCTGCCTGCAAGTATAAAAAGCGTTTGTCCCATACATGTCAAACCTCTATCTCTTACCATCTCTGAGATCTGTTTGTTCATACGGTCGCACGGACGACGGACGGACAGACAGACGGACGGACGGACATGGCTACATCGACTCGGCTGTTGATGCTGATCAAGAATATATATTCTTTATAGGGTCGGAAATGATTCCTTCTCCTTCTCAAACTTTTGCACAAACTTATTATTAGACAGCGGATTTTATGCAACTTTTTAAATAAAGGCAGATTGAGGTGAAAATTAGGATTTATACTAATTAAATAACCCACTTTCCATTGAAAACTGCATATTGAATATATGCAAATTTTGCATATTCTGCATATGCAAAATATGCAAAAAATATGCAAAATATGTAAATATGAATAAAAAATAAAAATTATTATAAATATTAGATACATGGCCAATGAGGACGCTTAAATAGAAATTGAAGACCGAACGATCAAAAAATCGCGAAAGTTGAACATTTTCTTATAAACATTTAATGGTCCAACACCACAAAATGCGGCAAAATTTCAAATGAATTTAAAAAACCGCAGGCATTGGCAAATGAAAGGTGTATAGTGAGCGTTCTAATATATTGGAAAATTTTTACATTTTTCATAAGAGCTAAGATTATTATGAACATTTAATAGACGGCAATAGTAAACGAGTAAATACTGTAAAGGAACAAATGGTCAAAAAAATCAGGAAATATCAAAAATTCACATTAGAGTTTCATAAGTATCATAAAGACGCGTAAACCGGCAAGTAAAATGGAGGAGTAGATCAAGTGGCCAAGAAAATCAATGGACCGAAGATAATCATGAAGATTAGATAGATAGCAATTGAAGACTGAAGAGGTGTAGACTAAAAACCGCGAAATTTGTCAAATTTTCATTTGAGTACTTATGAAAGAGCAGGCGATAATAAATTAGAGGCGTAGATTGAATAATCCAAAAATTGGCCATTTTGACCTATGATTATTATGAAAATTTGATGGATGGCAATGTAGACGGGTAAATGGTAGATCCAACGAAAATCGCGAAATTTCTAAAACTTTTTGTATAATGTGGACGGGTAAATTGACGGATCAAGATCAAGATCGGTCCAAAAAATCAGGATATATACAAAATTTTATGATTTGCTTAGACTATCACGAAGATTTAATGGTTGGCAATTAAAGACGGGTAAATAAGAGACTATATTCTTTAGAATTGGTCCTCCATGGTGTATATCGCGGTTCAGTAGTGTCACAATCATGGCTATGTTATTATAATTTGTGGTATTGGAAAGCAGTTTCTTGAGTAATTAGCGGTCTTATTACCATGGAGAACTCTTAGCTTCGAATGGCTCTTACGCATTGATCCTAGCATTTTTCACTCTATAGGGATTTTTATCCTCTTTGGTATTTTTCCACGATTTAATGATTTGTCGGTAACGGAAAGTGGTTTAAAACGATTCCTATAATCTTGACTATATTCTTTAGTATTGGTCTTCCATGGTATTTATCGCGGTTCAGGTTTGTCAAATTCATGGCAATGTTACTATGTGTGGCCATTTGTGGACTTGAAGAGCAGTTTCTTAAGTAATTCGCGGTCTTGTTACCATGGAGATCCGTATTGATTCGCTATTATAAAAGTCGACAGTCACGGTAATTGGTTAAAATAACTCGCGAAAATAAATTCCGAACCCTGAGCAACGCACGCCGGTTACCTCATAAGGAAAAATGTATTTCAAAACAGTTTTATGGCAAATCATTTAGCCGTTTTTAAATCAAAAGTAGTTTTTACTACTCATCTTCTGTTGTTGACCTTTTAGTAACCCTGGCCTACCAGGATAATATGTGATCTGAAACATGGAGTTTCACATAATATAGGTTTTTGCATATTTTGCATATTCTGCATATTCTGCATATTTGGCATATTTTGCATATTTTAATATGCAAATATGCAATTTATGCAAAATAGTTATTAGCGGACTTACATCATTTTTCAATAAAAATAAGATGTCTGCAATCAGAAGTAAAATCCGACAAGCGGTTTAAAATATGCAAATATTCAAAATCCGCTGTCTACTTATTATACTCCATATACCTTCGGTACAGAGTATAAAAATAGACAGATTAGCGCTTTCAGTTTTGCCAACGAAGCCTTGGTTCGCGGTTTATAGGCATTTTTGCACCAGCAATTGCCTTTGAACAACATAGACCATTTGGGTATTACAAGTTTCCGAAAAATTATGAAATTAATCTTTTGAGTGAAATTCGTCATTGCCACCAAAAAAAAGTAAAATTTTAATTAGAATTGTCTTTGGTGGACAAACAGACAAGATGGCCTGAGCAGAATTATTTAAATGATATGATCTCTTTTCTTGCTGCTAATGATTTTTTTTACTCATTAAATTTATTACTTGTTTTTCGTTAAGCTGGATCAGAATTTAAAGTGAGTGGTGCATCTTCACATTATACTGATTTTGCTATAACCAAATTACAAGTAAACAAATGCACATCGACTCGTTAGCGTCAGCCTTAGTGAGCAAGTACTGAAATACATCAATGTAAGTTGGCACGGGTTACCATGGTCCTACCTTCTTACTTCTTCTTACTTTTATTTATAACTGTTTTGACTCAAAAGTAAAATATTTAGAGGGTATGCGTAAAAAAACGACTTTGATTTTTGAGGACACTCTTATATTTACGACCGTTGATGAAATAAGAAAATTTTTTGTGGAATTGTAAATTAGCCTAATATCCCAACTAGTGCTTTATACGTCGACCATAGTGCGCAATGTCGCTCTTCAAGTCAGGCCACAGCCCCGCTCTATGTTTTGTGTGTGAGCTTGCGTTTTGGGACCCACAAAGTTTTCGAATGGTTCATGGTTTGATAAATATTGCAAATTTGGCAAATCTTCTCCGACATTGATAAGAACATCGAACTGGAAGTTCCACTACCCGCACAAGCCATATTAACTAAGTTTAACCACAACGGAATTTAGGAAAGAATTCAATACAACCTTAAAATCACCTAAAAGTTAATTCAAGCCTTCAAAATTGTCACATTTTCAAAAGCTAACTGTATTAAAACATGTTTTTGTGACTAAAATTTAAAATTTTATTTTAAAAGAACCATAGCTGACCGCCAATTCATTTGACCCCACCTGACCCTGACCAGATACCCACCTGATCCCCAACGGATCCCCCCAGATCCCCCACCACTCTCCCACTCAACCCGCCTGTTGACTTTCCCGTTTTGTTGTAGTCCGCGTAATAAAACTACATCTCCATTTGGTGTGATGATGATGTGTTGACGATGACGTCGACGATGATGTTTTATTACCAATCGTGTACTACAAAACTTAAAATGCAAGTGACAAATCTTTGAACTGACTCCCTTATCTAGTTCACTAAGTACTTTGAACTGGCTCATTTATGCCGTTCACAAACTTCACGGAATGAGAACATCGATTACAAACATCGATGACATGCTATTAAGTGAATATCGATATAACTAATAACTACAAATACAAACTGTTAAACAAATTCAAATTCAATTTGTAACATTCCGGCCCACGTGAATCGAAGCAGGGGCTAAGATTCACCAGAAACATCAAGGACTGCTAATTTGGACGCTGGTCTTCGTATAACTCCAGTGGCCGTTTTGACTGTTGCACTTCGGACTTGGCCATCCCGCGATGCCTGCACCTCAATAATTAGTCCCTTTTTCCATTGACCACGACTCTCGTTCTCGTCGCAAACGATGACCACATCATTGACCTTGATTGGATCCACGCGTTTGTGCCACTTGGTTCGGCGGGTTAGCGTGGGTAGGTATTCTAGAACCCAACGTTTCCAGAATACTTGCATCATCTGTTGTCTTATATGCCACTGCTTCTTGAGACAAACAGAATTTTCGTCTACGGCTGGCGTTGATACGTTGTTAGGGCATCCAATCAGGAAATGATTTGGCGTTAAAGGCTCAGCTTCTCTATGGTCAATTGGCACATGAGTCAACGGACGAGAATTTATCAAATTTTCTGCTTCCCTCAGCAAGCCTTGTAAGGTCTCAACTTGCGGCACCTTCTCTTTGAGTGTCAATGCCAAAACTCTCTTAACACTGCGCACCATGCGCTCCCAAGCACCCCCAGCGGACGGATTCCCAGGCGTATTAAAAATCCACTCAATGCCACATCGACCACTCTCCAATGCCATTCCATTTGCCATCCCAATCCATTGCTCTTTACTGGCTCCAATAAAGTTTGTTCCTTGATCGCTTCTGATCCTGGCGGGAACTCCTCTTCTGCAGATAAAGTTTTTTAGGCACATGATGGCAGCATCTGATGACAAATCTTTGGCTAACTCAAGATGTATGGCACGCATGGTCATACATGTAAACAACGCAACCCATCTTTTTTCTTGACGTCTGCCGATTGCCACCAAAACAGGTCCAAAGTAGTCCAGGCCCGTATATGTAAATGGTCTCACGAATGGAGATAACCGATCTTTAGGCAGCTGCCCCATTAAAGGCGGTTCGGCATTGGCTTCCCGAATTTTACATTTCCGGCAATTTGCTTTAACGGTGTTTACCAGACGTCGGAGTGATGGAATCCAAAACTTTTGCCTTATACTGCAGATGACCGTCTCCACGTTTTGGTGCTTACACAGCTCATGATAATGTTGTACAATTAGAAGTGACAGTCTGTGATTTTTCGGCAATATAACTGGTCTCCTAACCATTGGTCCCACGCAGGCGGCGTTATCTATGCGTCCGGACAAACGAAGAATTCCGTCTTTGTCTATTTCAGGCGTAAGAGTCGAAAGTGAACTGGATCTCTGCAGCTGTAATCCATCTTTCAATTGGGCAATTTCCTCTTCAAAGCACACTCGCTGCACCATTTGGCATATGGTCAACTCACAGCGATGTATCTCTTCGGCAGTCAATGAAAATAAATTTTTGCAGTTTCGTTTTGATTTATCCTTAAACAGTTGAATGGCTCTATATATCCAACAAAGTACTCTTTTCAATCGCTCATAGCTTGAGTATCGGTCGATCAAATCAAGGATAATGTTCCTTGCAATTATACACACGAATCGTTGGCGCTTTTCTTCATTCTTGTCGTGTTCTTGAAGGTCTTTGGGCAGACTTGGCCAGTTTTCGCTGCTCTTCCTCAAAAACATTGGTCCTTCTATCCATTTTCCAGTTTCGGATGCAGAATTCATACGAGTTGCCACATCAGCAGGATTGTCCTTGCCTGGCAACCAATTCCACTGTTTGGGATCTGTACTATCCAATATTTCTGCTATGCGGTGGGCGACAAACTGTTTATAACGACGGCTGTCCGATTGAATCCACGTTATGACTGTTTTTGAATCTGACCAAAAGTAAATCGTGCTTGGGCTCACATCGTGATTCCCTACTATTGCATCCTTCAGCCTTACTCCCAAGACGGCTGCTTGGAGCTCTAATCTTGGAACGGACAGTGTTTTAATGGGGCTACAATTGGCTTTTCCCATCACAAAAATTACTGACACTTCATCTTGGGTCTGTATTCTCCAATAGGCAACGGCGGCGTAGGCTTTCCTCGCTGGCATCTACAAAACGTGTAGTTGTAAGTCATGGTCGGGGTTTAAAAATTGTTCATGATAATTCCTTGGAATTCTTATTTGCTTTATTATCTCAATTTTACTGTACCACTTTTGCCATAACTTCTGCAGGTGCTGCGGAATGACGTCCTCCCTACTTGTTTTGGTACGCCATAGCTCCTGTAGCAATAACTTGGCTTTAATTACAAAATGCGCAAAAAATCCAAACGGGTCAAAGATTGACATTACGATGGACAGGACTGTCTTTTAGTCGGTTGTAATTTGGCTTCGGCGACGGACTTGGGTACTCCAGTAAAATTGAATATAAATCGGAACGTGTCTGAACCATGTTCTCAATGTAGACCCAGAATCTTTTCCGAGTTCTCCGAACGACCCAAGTTAGCTGACTCTACTTTTATATCCGAGGCGACATTGAGATTTTTCATCAGTTCGGCGGACTTAGATACAAATCCTCGCAGTTCAAAATTTCATTTTTTGTGAATTTCAATGACATCCTTGACAATGGATTCTGCCTCTTCGACGTTGTTGAAACTATCAACGTAATCATCAACATAATGACGTTCAACAATGGCGTTGACTGCTCCAGGGCTTTTGGTCTTATATTCGGCGGCGTAAAGGTTTTTCACATACTGTGCCGAGCACGGCGAACTGGCAGATCCGAAGTTCATTACATTTAAAACATATACCTCTGGTTTCTTAGTTTCATCACAATCTCTCCAAAGGAACCTTTGAGAGTCTTGGTCTTCCTTTCTGATAGGAACGCGATGGAACATTTCCTTAAAATCCCCCACAAATTCTGATTTTACCTTGTCGAAATTTAAATAATATTGACGGCAATGGTACAGGCTGGTATTTATCTGGTCCTTTCATCAGGCATGAATTTAACGATACTTCTTCCGTTTGCGCGGCAGCGTCAAACACCAGACGAAGTTTGTTTTTGTTTATGTTTCGTACGCAAAAGTGTGTCAAATACCAAGTACGATCTACTTTCCTCTCTGCTTCGGAATCGGGCAGTTTCTTGGCGTAACCTTTGGCGACGTAATCAGCTATTTTGTACCCTTCATCTTTGTTAAGTTTCCTTTCCGTGACTCTCAACCGTCCCAAAGCTGAGTTATAGTTGTCTGGCATACAAATATCCTTGCTTTTCCACAAAAGACCGGTTTCGAATTCAATTTCAATTTTATTCTAAAATCTTTTTCGCTGTCTTGTCGGCCTCAGATTGGATTGACTTAACAAGCTTAACTCTAAAATTCTCAATGGTAAAATAGTCTCCGATCAAATCTTGAATATTCTCTGACTCATCTGATTTATACTCTACATGACATAATTTCCCGTCAGGTTTACATTCGCTGGAACCGAAAACTATCCAACCTAGTTTGGTTCTATGGGCGGCAAAATCTTCGTTCATATTTAAAACTTCAATAGGCCTTACATGATTTATATGTGGCATTCCAATTAGAATTTTGGGCACGGCGTTGACGTAGTTCTCGATAGGCAACGAATTCAAATTTGGAAAGTGTTTACAAAATTCTGTTAAATTAAGGTTCTGGCTTGGCAACATAAGATTTTTAACAGTTCTTACATTCTTCATGTGGCTGGTATACTCATCAGAATTTCCGCTGATTTCCAAGTCTATCTTTTGCGAGATCTCTGTGGTCGATTTATCGCCTATCCATTTTAACGTCATTTTACTTTTGGATCCTTTTATTCCAAGTAGAGTAGCTACGTGTTCTTCCAATAAAGATATTGTAGATCCTTCGTCTATAAAGGCGACAACTCTAAATTTCCCTTTGGGCCCAATAATATTTACGGGCAAATACTTGAATAAGGTTTTATTTAGCAATTTATGACTCAAGACTGTTGTTGAAAACCAAATTTTGCTCGACTGTTGTCGCAGTAGTGTTGGCGGCGACTGACTGTGATACATTTCTTAATGTCTGCGGGCGTTGCTCATGCAGCAAACGGTTATGCAGTTTTTGGCACGAGTTTATGTTACATTCTCGTTTTATAGGACATTTCTGTACACCATGACCTTGGCGTAAACAACTGAAGCACAGACGGCTTCTTTTGGCAAGGTTCCATTTTTCCTTAATATCCATGTTGCGGAACTTGTCACAACTATATAGCTTATGTTCCTTATAGCATGCTGCACACTTTTCCTTGGTAGTGCCTTCGTGCATCGTATAGGTCTGTTTGGGCTGGTTCTTTTTATCTTGTACATTTTCAGATGACGGCTTCACAGTTGAGCCTTCTAAGGCGATTGCTACACAATGAGCGATATATTGAATCCAAAGCGAAAATTGTTTTATCGTTGGATAACAGAGACCATGCTCAACCACATATCTGGCCCAGTCTTCTCTTTTGTTGATCGGCAATTTCGAAACTAATTCATCTAATAATGTGGGATTATTCAGATGTGGCTGCGCATTACAATTTTCCAAGAAAGCAGTTAAGTTGGCAGTCAAAACGCTAAATTGGATAATGTCGTTGATTTTATTATATTTGATCGGCGGGAAGGCCCTGGCTTTGGCTATTTGGCTGCGAATTAATATTTCAGGACGTCCATACTGATGGTACAGTGTGTTCATAACAGCTTCAACGTTATTAGGATATATAAGTAATGAAGCGACCATATCTTTAGCGGCACCAGTGAGCGCCCTTTGCAGGCGAGTCAAGTTCTCCAAATTGGTATAACCATATGCATTGGTAGTCTCTGTATATGCTACGCTGAAAGCTGGCCATTGCTCTGGTGCTCCCGAAAACGATGGCAAATCTTGAAGCTTTCTTATATATGGCTGATATGGTACTGGTGCTGTGCTAGCTGGCGAGGTTTGTGGAGGCACTGGTGGCCCATTAGAAGACGGCGGCGGAAGGGCATTAGTGGCATGAGAAGACGGCACTGAGGCATTAGCGGCCTGAGAAGAACTTGAATGGGCAACTGGCGGTGGCAGTAGTGAAGAATAATATGGTACAAAAGCCTGTTGACCCATCCGCGGCAACTGCTGGGATACTTGAGAAAGAGAATATGGCATTAACTTACCCCCGAGAGGTTGTTCGTCTGCTTTCGGATGATTGGCTGATACTCCCGGACTTTTCTGATTAGCATCTGGCATCCGATCACGGCTCGAGAATGAAGTTAATGTTGTTTGGAGTTGACTATTTCGATCCATGGCTTCTTGGTATTTTCTTTCCAGCTCAGAAAACTGTGCTCTTAATTCACACATCTCGTTGGATTCTGTGACCGTGGCATTAAGATCTTGGTCATCGTCTGAGGTCGACATTGTGTCTTCAAAACCAAAACGATTTGGTGGTTGACCCTTGTTTTTTCTTCCACTTTGGCGTGGCTTAATTTGATCTTTTGACATTTGTTTTATACGGCAAAAACGGCGTCTTTACGGCTTGGCGGCAATTACGCATTTGGCATATGCGTACCAGGACAGGAGAAAGAAACACTTCGTCTTTCCAGAAAATAGGCGGCGACTACGCATTTGGCATATGCGTTACAGGACAGGAGAAAAACACACTTCGTCTTTCCAGAAAATAGGCGGCAACTACGCATTTGGCATATACGCAACAGGGCAGGAAAAAGACACACTTCGTCTTTCTATGAAATTAGGCGGCGACTACGCACTTGGCATATGCGTAACAGGATTGGAGAAAGACACACTTGATTCCTCCAGAAAATAGGCGGCAACTACGCATTTGGCATATGCGTAACAGGGCAGGAAAAAGACACACTTCGTCTCTCCAGAAAATAGGCGGCAACTACGCATCTGGCATATGCATAACAGGGCAGGAGAAAGATCACACTTGGTCTTTCCAGAAAATAGGCGGCGACTACGCACTTGGCATATGCGTAACAGGGCAGGAAAAAGACACACTTCGTCTTTCCATGAAATTAGGCGGCAGCCAATTTCACAATCCAAGATGGCGACGGCGTCATAGATTGGTAATAAAAATGTTGACTTTCCCGTTTTGTTGTAGTCCGCGT